>APFE030235870.1:0-10301 GCA_000404065.3 Pinus taeda
CAATATTGAATCAATAAATTAAAATTTTGACAAAAGCCTTGATAAAAAAAGGATAATTTTAGGAATAAAAAATATAATGTAAGCATCACTAGTCTATCTCTTTAGCAGTTGAAACTAAAACACTAAAATAATGATAAAAATAGGAAAATAGAATAAAAGGGTGTATAAAGAAGAACTAAGAAACTTCTACAAGAGTTGAGAGGAATGCCAGCCAATTTAAGAATAATGGCATTGATGATGAACATGTTCCACCCCACCCGCTCAAATGCCCAAAGAATATTCTATCATAAATTATCAGATGAATGAATGAAAAAAACAAATATTTATTAAAAATAAAATTCTGAAAGAAAAGCTAACTATGGCTATTCTATAGGAAACAAAGTGCTCATTTGATATGCTGTCTAAAATTAATACTACTTGTTCAATAAACTATAGCTCAATAATATTAGATGTACATGAGGCATCAAGGGGAATTACTTTATTATACATCCACTATGAGATTTTGCTTTCAAACACCTTTTCCACTCAAAGAATTGTCACAATAAATTATCAACTAATATGTTTGACATAAATGGGCTTCATTTCCATTGTTTATGGACCCAATCTAACTAGGAATATATGTTTTTCTTTTTTCACAATATTCAACCCATCCCTTATATTATAGGACATGGTTACCCATTTGTGGAGCAATATTTATGGTTGAATCCTTGGATGAACATAGGGGAGGTTGATACGGATCTCGGCGTCTAAGATTTAGAAACCATAAATGCTTACAAAAAGTAGGAGAGAGAAAATACAAATATGCTCTGAAACAATTCTTATAAAAACTTTAAATAGAAAATACACACAGTAAATACATAACAATATATGAAGATAAAATAATTCTTTATTAAATGGAGAAATCATTTATCCTACATTTTGAAGGACATATTTGTCATTTTACAAGGTGACGCCCATTATTTATGGTATTCTAGGTGCCTTCTTCAGTTACAATACCATGGCTAAATACCATGGGTGGATACTACTTTCCATTAGGATCAAGATTTTTCCCTTAGGAAGAAATGGTTCCCATTGTGTGAAGTTCCCTTGTGAGAAGCTTTTGTTTAATATGAGCCAATGAATATAAGGGTTTTGCATGGTTGACCCATAATCATGGTGAGAAAAGGTCAAAGGATATAGTATCCTATAATGCTTATGGGCTAACTTTGATATTAATAGTGTGTAGCCTAGAAAATGAACATCAATGGAAAGGGTGTTTTGTAGTTGATCCATAAACATGGATTTGTAGGTGACCCACAACCGTGATAAATGAAGGTCAAGAGGTATTGATACCCCATGACACTTGTCGGCCAACTCTGATACAAATAGTGTATGGATAGGCGCTAGATGGTAAAATCTCCATTGACATGGGTCTATGATGGAAGTTTCGCCTAGAAGGTTATAATTTCAAATGTCTTCATCTTGTTGTGTATGATGTCAAAAGTTTTCACCCAACTAGTACCAATGACAAAATCCTTCTATTGGAGGGGGTCAAGAATGATAATCTTCCATTGGAATGGGCTACAGAAAAATTATTCCATTGAGAAGGGCCAATATCATAAGTATTCGATTGGAAAAGGATCTGGCAATGGAAAACCTTTGAAATCTTACATAGGTGAGGGGTTTCGAAACATCAAAAATATTCCAATGGAATTCTTAGTGTTGTGCGTAGAGATCCGAAATATTCCACTCATTTTGGATGTGATTTGAAAGTTGACCTGAAATATTCAACATGTATTAGCTACAGTATGAAGAAATAAGAGGCTCTTCACTCTAGGATCTCATGCATAGGTAGTGGGCAACACATCATTGGGAGAATATATACATGAACCAAATGCATGGATCATTTTCTGTAACCCTACCACATGACATCCATAGCTTTCATTACCCCTATTATGGAGCGCAAACTCAACATGCACTATGGCCATCATTTTTTCTTTTGTGAACATGTATTTCTATGAAAAAATTTTAACTTCTTGAAACATGTGGGTGGTGGCTAAAACCTTGGATGGTATGAGATGAAATATAATGAATCCATTCACACCATTTCCTATGAAATTCATGGAGACTATGACGTCACTCATGTTGATGTAATTGTAACCTTAAAAGCTATAGATTATTGGATTTTATATTCTTAAAAGGGTCAGTTTGAATGTTGGGGAGAACCATGAGCACTCTAGAGGCTTGAAAGGTAGTGAGCAAAGCATAGGCCCTATCCATGGTATCCTCCACATCATTATAATGTTCAACATTGTAGTCTGGGGTGTGGGGAATGATGAGAAAATAGAAGAAAATCCTAGATTATTTGTGCATCTTCTCCTCCCAAGCATATGCCACATATCCATCCTTAATTTATGCATGGCTATAATCTCTCGATTCTTGGTGGGTGAAGTAGCATTTCACGGTGGAATCAATAGAGGAAACAACATAATGAGGTTTATTGAGGTCTTTGAGCATGTAACATTGCTTCTTCGGAGAAGCATCTTTAAGAAATATGTAGGCTTTTAGCTTGGCCATGAGGCCATGGCTCCACCAGATTAGAACCTAGACTAGTGTTTTGTTCTTACAAGAAAACTTATGAAATCCATTCTTTCCATTATCGAAGGGCACATAAAGATTAACATCAATTCCAATCTACAATTCGTCCACCACATCTCTTGTTTGGGGCATGTCATAATTATGTTACTCCATATTAGAGCTTCCTACAACCCTTCTGATGACGACCACAACCATAGGGTTTGATCCTTTCCCCTTACTGATGATTTGAGGAAATAAAAGGCATAACCCTCGCCAAGGAGAAAATTTAATCTTCCATCTAAATAATAACTAGAATCTCATAGCAATGGCTTAGACATACATTTACTATATCAACTTGGCTCTCATACCACATATCTAGATCATAGGGGATATGATCTAGGAACAATCAATAATGAAAGAAAGTAGGAGAGAAAGAATATAAATATTCCATGCAACTATTCTTAGAAAAACCTTGAAGAAAAAATACACACACTGAATACCTAACTATATATGAAAAAAATATAATTCTTTATTATATGGATAAATCATTTACCCTACAATGTGAAGGAACCATCTGTCATTTTACCAAGTGAGGCTTTTTATTTATAGTATTCTCGTTGGATTCTTGAGTTACAATAGCACAGGTGGATACCGTGGATGGATACCATGCGTGGATTCCACTTTCTATTCAAATCATAGGTATGAGATGACCATATGTAGATTTGTGGTTTTTTGAAGTCAGTAATTGAAGCCTAATTTTAGTTGAATTAGAAACATCCAATGAAACTCACACCTAGGACAATAGAAGAGGGGTCCTTCATCACGTAAGCTCTAAACTAGATGAGTTTCCTTTTCAGAATATTTAATGATCATAGGGCCAATAAGTTTGTTGGAAGCATGGGCTTGAATCATTAACCAATAAGTTTGAAACTAGATTAGACATGAATCCCAAAAATGAGTGATTTAATTTTGAAGCGTTTTAGCTAAATAATCCATATGTATAGCAGAATTTAGCTAAATAGTGGAAAGAAGCTCCAATGAGAAAATTTACCACAACATATCACTTCTAGGAAAATTTAAATCACGTCAGATTATCTGTGACAATGCAATAAAGATGAATTCAAATATATTTTTGAATTGTAGAAGGATTTGATTGAGAAAAATGGAGCATGTTTACTGTAATATCATCCTCAAAGTTAGAACAAGCGAACTTATTTCCAATTGCTTCTTCTTGATCTTCGTAAATGGGTCACCCTCAACATTCATTCCACCTTGTGGAGTCATACAAGGGGGCCCATTATCCCACACTTTATTTTCTAATTGAAGAAGCATCGAGTTGAAGTATTAAGGGTATGGCACCTTAAAAAAAGACTAAGGGTATGAAACTTCATGGGTATGATAGAATTGCATCTGATCAACAATTTGTAGATTAATTCTTCTTGTGTTTGCACCAATTGTAGGAAAATCTCTTGCCTTCGAATAGGTCCTTGAATAATTTATGGTAGCCTTTGGCACAAGTATAAACCATGGTAAGTTGCAAATAGTCCTCTTCAATTCTTTTATTATTATTCAATTACATATGTGGAAAAATCTCGGATATCAATGAATTTCCCTTCAGTCTAAATATGTGGTTTCTCTACTTGTTAAGAATTCCCTTTGGTATGCCTCACGGGAATATATTCATCTTTACTTAGTTTTTTTTACATAATCATTGTTATCGTCGTAAAATGATTGTATGATAAATTAACCATGTTATAGTTGAGATAACGGGTAACATTTTTGCATTTTGAAAACCAACCTGCAAAATTGTTAATCTCAAATGTATATTTAAATTATTAATATCAAAAAAAAGATTAACAAGTTTGACCATTTTAAACATTAAATCTATTGTTAATAAATTTTCCCATATTTGTACTTGAAAAATTTCTATTTTTATTTTGATTAATGACTTTTTACTATATATAAAACTAAAGTTTCTAATTTGGATGTTAACGTGAAATAAACGTTAACCTACTCTAACAACGACACTCCCAACATGAAAACGACCATCAGCGAGGTCAGCAATGTGGGCACCACAGCAGAAAGCATTTAAAACACAAATTTATGTGAGTAAAAGGTCGTGGAGCGTGGGAGTTGCTACTTAACCAATTGGCATCTAGAGGGAGAATGCAGACCCATACATAGCATGAGTGCCACTGAATGTGAGGGGACTACATAGAATTTCGAAGGGATCCATGGAAATTTCTGTAAATTGTAGGATGCAGAGCAGGATCACATGGAGTAGTAGCATGGTGGTTCATATCATCGAGTTGATCGAGCATGGGATGGGTGTTCCAGAGTTGTGGGTGCAGAGCCTAATCAGGTGGTCCCCATCATAAATTGCGGTATGTCATTGATACTCTGCAAAACGAAGCGAATTGGCATAGTGCAGGAATCCTCATCCCTTGGACCAGTAGAAGGTGCATGCTAGGGCAATTTGACCCTCCAATATTCTAACCCTCGTTTGAAGAACCAGCGAGAGAACACGTGATGGAATTTCAAAAAAAGAGGTCGTCATATTCCATTTCTGTAAACACCCTCGGTTAATTAATGGTGTATATGTCAATTACCTCTATTCATTCTAAATATATATAATGATTACCTCTAAATATATATATAATATATGAAAGTACATGTGTTCTTATGTTCTTCAGTTTTGTTTAGCGGTGATACCTTTCGCGTGTAGTAGAGCAGAATGTCGGTTCAAAGCAAGACATAAACTACGTGTAGCTATAGGGCAGAGCATCTTGGGTAGTGGGTTGATTTAGCATTGCACCTGGTTGATTTTTCTTTTTTCATTTCTGCTTTTTCTTTCTGATTTAGCAATGTCCATCGTCTTTTTGCTTGTAGTTTTTTCGTCGGTTTTGGGTTTTATTTTTTTGGGGATTTTGCTTTTGTTGTTTAGATAATGGTAATTTTTGTTTTTAACTGTTTTTTTTTGGGTCTTTGTTTTTAAGTGTTTGGATTTGCTTCTCCATGTGATATGAGACGATATTTTGGCTTGGTTGATGTACTTCCCACATGTTGTGCAGTGGTTAAAAGAGGTATGTGCTGTTTTTTTTTTTTTGAGCTTTTATTGATTTTTTGGGTGCGTGTTAAAAGAGATATGCACTATTTCTTTATCATGGAGTTGCAAGAAAATGAGGACCGAAATTGGGACTACCCCGTAGAAAAGAAAAAAAGAGGACGCCGGAAAAGCAGCAGAAAAA
This sequence comes from Pinus taeda, assembly GCA_000404065.3. Lineage (NCBI taxonomy): Eukaryota > Viridiplantae > Streptophyta > Pinopsida > Pinales > Pinaceae > Pinus > Pinus taeda. The sequence goes on from APFE030235870.1 coordinate 5,805, forward strand.
TATGATCATGTTGTTGAGAGGAAGGAAATGGAGAAGGGTACATTCGTCGCCTAACAGGAAGATGATTGTTCAACTTGCCGAACCAACGAATTTCCACATTTGTATGTTGGTTTGTACAACACTTATAAATCAAGGTCATGCCATCCCATTTAAAGCCTTCTTTATTGTTGCTTTATTGAGTTTCTTTTGTTCGTTTGAAAGATTGCAGAGGAGCTCCATAGGAGACGTTGGACTGTGTCCTTAACATTTAACTTTGGAAGATAAATATTGGAGGTATTTTTCATATATTTTATATCTAGGTATGTTTTATACTTTCCTCTACTATAGTTTCTAAAACATTTATGTTGTATTTTGTAGGACAAAGAAAGATTACAATAAATAAATGAAATAAATAGTTAATAAATAGAGTAAAACTATTTATTGATTATTTTTAATATAATTATTTCTTTTTTTTTTCTCTCGTAATTAATTTATTCTTTTGTTCAATGTAATGTGATTTAATTTAGTTTTAAATAATATTTATTATTACATATTTAAATGATATTTTGCTTTTTAGGAGAAACAATATTGTAAGATATTTTATTGTATTGTTTTCAATATAAAATATTTGTATTTTGGGCTTTTAAAATTTAAAGGGAGAAAGGTAGAGAGAGAGTCGAGGTATAGGAAAAGAGACGGAGGGAGGAAAAGACGAATAGAGGTAGAGAGACAGTGAGAGGAAATGGTGAAGTAGAGAGCGGGGGAAGGAGAGAGTGGGAGAGAGGGGGACGGTGAGGGAGTGGTAAAGAAGCAATTGGAGGAGGGAGGGAAGAGAGAGGGATAGAGGGAGGAAGAGTGGGAGTGGGAGTGAGGGTAGGAGAGAGAGGTAGGGAGGGAGGGAGAGTCAGGGAGGATGAGGGAGAGAGGGGGAGGGGTGAAGGAGGAGATGGGAGAGGGAGGGAGAGACAGGGGAGAGAGGGAGGGAGAGGGAGGGGAAGGGAGAGATGGGGGAGCGAGAGAGAAAGGTGGGATAAGGGAGAGAGGGGTGATAGGGGAGGAGAGAGAGAGAGGTGTGGGGACGGGGGAGAGAGGGGGAGGAGAGTGGGGAGAGTGAGAGAGAGAGAGAAAGAGAGAGAGAGAAGGTGGGGGAGAAGGTGTGGGAGAGAAGGGGGAGATGGGAGGGCAATGAATTTGAATAGATATGCATGTTATCATTGATAACTATTTAGTAGATTGATAACAAGTTTATCTTTGGTTTGATCATGATTGTATTATGAGAACTATTTCTTTAATGCAATTATACCACTTATTTTGAATTCACTTTATTTGATTTTAAAGGTATGTGTAGCAAGATAACTACTTATCGATAGTTGAATGTATATATTTGTTCAAATTAGTACCAAGTACTGGAGCTATTTCCTTGGCTTATTATCTTGATTTTTATTCTAAATTCAAGTTGGTCGAAAGTTCAATATTTTTTCTCTAGATTGAGAGGAGGACTAATCCTTCATTTAATCGAGTTAGATTTAATCTATCCTTTTGAATGCTTTCATGATAGATTATATTGTATTTGTATTTAGATTTACATTTATATTTAGTTCTCATCTTTTAGAAGTTTCCTTATGTAGGAGAAACTACATTGGTGGATTAGTTGAGCCCTTATGTCAGCTTAAGAACTGCTTCATTGCAAGAATTCTACAAGAGGGTAAGTTAGATTGACTTTTCTTGTTGATAAGTTATTAGAAACACCAAAAAATGGGAGGGAGAGGGTAATTTGACCAATTTGAACTAGTCAGAATCACCATTTCAAAAGGATAAAGGCTTTGTTGGGACCATGACTGGGTGATCTCCCCATTGTTTATTTCAGTCATTTTTTTCCATCAAAAGGCTTGAAGGCTAGGATTAAAAAAACCCTAGCTCATGCAAGGAAGGGAAGAAAAGAAACATGTTGATAATGAGGATGATGAGTTCACAGATGGATTTCAATGATTCTTGCAAGGAGGAAAATATAAAGAGGGAGTTGATAATTATTTGAAAAGGTAAGTACTTGTATATTTATTCCTTGATTATTACTGTTTTACAATTAGTTAGCCTCTTACCTTTATTTCTTTCGTTGGGTTATAATTTTTCTCCCAGGGGCTCCTAGTGAGGATCAAAGCTATATCATGAAGGTTGACAAGGCTCTAGCAACAAATGGAAGGACTCGAAGAACGAGGCAAAATTTATGACAAGAGGGTTCTTCCAGGATCAATAATTTGTGTTCAAGAGAGAAATTGTACTAATCATACCTGATGACCAGAAGAGCTCCTAGATCAGAGGGAGCAGGTAGGCCAACAAATTTAAGGAATTCTATGATGGAGGAAATTTTGTCGAAGAAGTACAAAGAAGTACAAAGAAATATTCATGAGGATTATCCGAGAAAAAGGGAGAGGACTATGTGGAGACTCCCGTTTCCAAGTACATTTATGTTACAACTAATTTTTTCGTGCTTCTATTATGTTTTCAAAATTACATCAAGTGGATGTGGAGAACTCTTTCCTCAATGAATTATTTGAGGAAGAAGAAGTGCACATAGAGCTATGCCAAGGATTTGAGGAACATGAGAGGGAATCTCATGTTTACAAAGTAACTAAGGTTTTGTACAGACCCCAGACACAATATTTTGGATATCAAATCTCTTGGTAGACCTCTTTACCATATGACTTGTCTCTGATGGGAGTGAAAGGACTCACGTGAGAGAGGGAGTAGCAATGGTAAGAGGATTTTCCTTCATGACCTAGGTTTGACCTGGGTTTGATTACTAGTTATTTCTAATTTATTTTGACTTGAAAGATCATATTAGTATCTCTTTTTGAATTGAACAATTTTTCTAAGAAAAGGTGGCTAGTTTTTTCCTAGTTAGGGTTTTCCCAAGGTAAAAATTTGTGTCTCTTTTGTTTGGTTGTCTCTTCTTGATCCTACTCTCATTATTTTTTTATTGTTGATATTTCCTATGTATAATTGCTTAATGATGAATGTGATATAAGATGATCTAGTTAATGAATCATTGGAAAGCCATTACTATTATAGAAATCGTGAAAATTCAACAAAGTGGAGCACAAAATTTAGCAATTTTAGACTGTCCAATGCCAAACATTGGGTCGTACAAGTGGAATGTTATAGAGACAAACAAGGTGAAGAATAGTTGTAACAACTGTTGGAACATGGTGTTTCTCGACCAAGTACCTCACCATGTGGTTCACCCCTTATAATTGTGCCTAAGAAGGGTGCAACATGATGGATTTGCATTGGTTATAAGGTTTTATAAAAAAATATGCTCATGATAAAGTAACCCTTTCCTAAGAATCTAGGGCAGTTAGCATTAGATAGATTCTTCTATAATTGATAACAATTTATGAAATTATTTTACTATTTATCTTATCTTGACCTTCTTCTTATTATGAGTGTATGTGTTTACTTCATCAAACTTCTACCAAAACAAAGAAACAAGAACACATGAAGTTGGCATTCTGGCAGGGCCAAAACCTCTCGCACATAATTCTTCTTATAGAGATTCTAATTGACGAACACCAAAACCATTATACTTGACCCTCTATGCCACTCGAAGACCAAGACACCAATCTTCTTCCTATGTTACTATTGAGATCATCAGCATAGATACTTCAAGATTGCTCTTTTATCGAAATATTCAACGAGGTTTCCACATATATGACTGATGTTTGTCCATAATTTCACTGAGATCATAATTGTCTTATAGTTACACACTTAACTAAGATTATAGTCGTATGGCTGTGTCTTCATTGAGATCATATTACTGCACCCTTAAGACAAAGTATCCTCAAATCAGGTTTATGCCGAGATGGTTTATGCCATTATGGTTTACTTCAACGAAATCTTCTACTTCACCGAGATTGTGCTTTCAAGGAGGAGTCTCTGTCATCATTTCTGAGATCCTGTGAGATATCTCAGACAAGTCCAAGATATTTTCTTCACTTAGCTATCTGAGATTTCTTTTCTTACTGTACCATCCCAAGTCCTGAACACCTATGAAAACTTCATAGGTATTTGAGATTTTTTCTATGTTTTTGTGGATACATCGGTTGGGTATATATAGCAGTTATGACTCCATTTGAGCTGACTTATCCAAGTGAACTGACATGTCATCTTTTAATAATTTAATAATTTTGATTATGCAAACCAACATGATGTTATTTTCATAGCTTTTCTTGCAGACTTCTTCTTTGAATGATGATGCTTGTCCTGGAGGGTTGCTAGACTCTTGGTTGACCCATTTTAATTACATAGATGCTCAAGTAGAGCTCTTCAATATGATTTTGACACTTTGACTTTCTAGCACTATTGAAGAAGTAAGAAACTCATTCATATCATTTATAAAAATAATAATTATTTTTCTTGACAAATGGAAAGATCAAAATTACATTGACAAATACAAAAATTAGTTACACTCTTCTTCACCACCTCTACTCGCCCCTCCCCCCCTACCCTATCTCTCTCTCC
>APFE030235879.1:0-10411 GCA_000404065.3 Pinus taeda
TACTTATTATTTAATATGAATATTAATTTAAATGTCATCTCAATTTTATCTTAGGTAGTTAAAGAATTACACATCTTTTTTGTACTAAAGAAATAAAAAGAAATTCAATTCTTTTATCATTATTCTTAATTTGATTCTTTTTTAATGTGGATATTTTTATTATTTTTCAATCTAAGGCACAGCATATATCCATACTGTAAAGCACTAATTAAGGAAAAAATAAATTTTTTTTGGTAGATTATCTAAGGAATATACTCAAGCATATTGTGATAAATTTCACTCCCCAACAATCAATTTTTTGTTCAAGTAATAAAGAACTATTTATATGGGGATATATTATCCATTAATACATTCAAGCATATTGTGATAAATTTCACTTCCTAACAATCAATTCTCTATTCAGATAATAAATAACTATTTATAATTTTGAGTAGTTGAAGTTGAGAACTTGTTTCTAGGAGCGCACTTGCTGAAAGAGCTCTGCACCCTAGTGAACGATCATAGGTAGAAACATGCAGTTACACACAGCTGTCCCCTAGCTGCCTCTTCCTATAGGGGCTTGAGCTCCATGGATGCATTAGAGGACAAAGAGCTTCCGTCAGGTCAGTAGCAAGAAAATGAAAGAACAACAAAAGCTTTTCCCTCTCTCATTTCTACAATGGGCCCAACAAAGAATAAACCATCAGCCACCAAGTTTATTAAATGAATGGAAGATATTCTTGAAAGCTTACTCCCCCCTGCCTTTCCCTATAGAGCAACACTTTCCCTAGCAGAGCATGGATTAGAGGGGCAATTCACTGGGTTATGGCCATCACCCAAAATTGTGCAAAAATGGGTAGAAAGGAACTGGACTGCATCAACAGATGGGAAAATCTCAATAAGGTTTTGCGAAAGAGGTTACTTCACCTTCCACTTTGAATCCAAGGAGAATCGAGATCTGATATTTAGGAATGGACCATATTTTATGGATACTAGGGGTTTGTATCTAAATAGATGGACACCAGATTTTGATCTAGAAATGATGTTCCCATTGACACCCCATTTGGGTTAGACTGCCACACCTTCCCCTTTGCTGCCAGGGGAACGATTCAGTCAAAGCAATAGGAAACACAGTTGTGAAACATATAGACAGGTGTGAGCCAAAGGAAAATATGCATGCATGCACCAGAATATGTGTAGAAGCGGATCTTGGGAAAGGGCTACCAAAAGCCATAAAATCAAAGTGGGCCAGTGGATGCACATACAATAGCTGGATTATGAACAAATCCCCTTCAAATGCAAGGTATGTCACGAATACAGTCATTTTACAAATAGATGTACAAAAAAAAAGAAAATTAAAATTAAAAGGGTGAAGATCCAGAAAACAAATGGGAACAGGTAAAAAGAAAGAAGACAGCCTACAAACAACCAACTCTCTCTTCCTCGTAGCCCTCTGCATCCTCTGACCCCCATCCTCCATCACCAAAATTTAATAACTTTCTTTCTATCCCTAACCCTTTTGAACCTCCGGATCCTTCAGCCCCCCCATCCCCTAGACCAAGATCCAGATCCAGATCCATATCCCCAAAACATACCCCCAATCCCCCCTCATTCCCTCTGGTTTCGAAAACTCATACCCCTCCACCCCCCTCAGTAGATATAATCTTAACCAGAAAGTAGTCAAAGAAAGTACGCCCAAATGTAGAATACCAAAAAAAATCAGGAAGAAAGACAAACAAAGAAATCGAGGATGAAGCCGCATCAAAGGAAATGGCATTAGAAACATAGCAACCTATGGAAACCTTCTTAGGAAGGAATTTAGGAAACAACGAAAAAAGCAGATAAGAGGGAAAGGAGCCATGCACCACCCAACAAGTAAATAATGATAATGGTCTCCTGGAATTGTAGAGGAATCGGATCACCCATCAAGTAAAATGCCACAAGAGACATTCTAGTAAAAGAAAACCTAGACATCCTTATGATTCAGGAGACAAAAATAAATCGCCAAGAAACTGAAAATATCAAGAAAAAAAATTAGAAATTATGAAGGGGAAGCAATACAGGCAACCGGAGCATCAAGAGTCATATGCAAAATATGGAAAAAAGGAACTTAAGAATTAATAAAATACAAAAAATATTAACACTAGATCCAAACAAATCTAATGCAAATTAGTACAAAAGGAGATGTACAGTGTCATAAATATATATGCCCCAAATCATTACAAGGAAAAAGAGCAATGTTGGGACACCTTAAAAGAAGTGCTAAAAGAAGTGCAAGATGGGAAAATAATACTAAGAGGAGATTTAAATTTGGTAAGAAGCATAGAAGAAAAGTTTGGAGGACAAATCACATAGACCCATATAGGGATACTCTAGAAGAATTAATGGAACAACACAACTTGATAGATGTCCCACCAAACAATGGGAAATGCACTTGGAGCAATAAAAGAGTGGGCATAGTAACATAAAAGAAAGGCTGGATAGAATTATGATACGAGAAAATATAGTAGCAGTGCACAGCTCCATAAAATAAAAAAATTTACGTACCACAACATCTGATCATAAACCGATGATAATAGTCATGGGAAAAATGGAAAATCAAGGTCTGCTCCCATTTAGATACAGCTTAATTTGGGATGGCAACGAAGAAATCAGTGACTTAGTCAAGGAAGCATGGGAGACAAGAGTAGTAGGATCACCACAGTATATTTGGGAAACAAAATTAAAAATTGCAAGAAACAAGTTAAAGGAATGAGCAAGAGCAAATGAATTAAAATAAAAAGGAAAAGAGAAAAGAGTTACAACAGAAAATGGACATCATGCAAGTTGAAAAAGGAAACAAAGAGGAAATCAAGTAAGATTACCTAAGAGAGAAGGAAATCTTTTGGGAAATATATAGGGAAAATAGGAAAGACGAAGAGGAGGCAAGATTGAAATTAAGAAGTTTGTGGCTCAAGGCAGGGGACAAAAACACATAATTTTTTCCATAACACAATGAAGATAAGAAGAGCAAGAAACCAAATAGAAAATATTCAAATTGAAAGCCAAGAGGTCAAAGGAGTGCACGAACTAAAAAAAGCAGCCTATAAGCACTTTAAAAACTTACTTTCAGCGAATGAAGAAATGGTTGAAAGTGAATACTTCTTAAAGCACACAAAAAGAAAAATAAAAAAAGGAAAAATGCAACACTAAGCAAGGATCTCAAAGAAGAAGAGGTAGTGACGGCCATATGGAGCCTACATCCGGAAAAAGCCCCATGGCCAGATGGCTTCATGATAACATTCTACAGATTTCATTGGTATACCATTAGAAAGGATTTCTTAAGAATGGTGAAGAATGTTTTAAAAAAAAAATAGGAGGCAACACCGAATCCTCCTATCTTGCTCTTATCCCAAAAGAAGCAAACCCCTCAACTTTCAATAGGTTTCTCCCTATCTCTCTCTACAATTCATCGTATAAGATAATAACAAAAATAATTCCAAATAGAATCAAGGAAGTACTTCCAATAATTATATCTAGAAACCAAGGAGGATTCGTGCTGAATAGGCAAATCATAGATAATATAATTATTGTACATGAATTGGTTCACTCCAGTAAACTAAAACAAGAAAAAAGCCTCATAATCAAACTAGATATGGCAAATGCATTCGACAGAGTCAGTCATCCATATCTAATGGCTATTGTCCAGAAACTTGGATTCTCTAGAGAAATTGTGGGAGTCATACAGGCATGCATCTCTACTCCATAGATTGTCCCCCTTGTAAATGGAAGGCCCAATTACTTCTTTCATAGCACAAGAGGCCTAGGCAAGGTTTTCCTCTCTCCCCATTCCTATACATTATAATGGTGGAAACATTAAGCAAGGCTCTAGAAAATTAAAGAAAGGAAAGAAATATCACAGGGTTCGGAATAACAAAAGGAGTAAAAACAATAAAGCACTCTGTCTTTGCTGATGACACTCTACTGTTGGGAGGGGCATCAACAATAATAGCAAGGAGGTTCAAAAAAGTTCTGGATGACATTTTACAGGTTTCAGGTGGGTATTAAATGATACGAAATGCAAGATATATGGATCGAACACCCCTCCTAGAGTTATGCAAGGGATCTCGCAAATCCTAGACATCCCTATGGAGGAAAAATGAACACACTTCTTTTACATATGACTTCCAATTTCAAAAGAGAACATGAAGACAGAGGTATGGACTAAACAAATTGAAAAAAAGAAAAACAAAATACAAAGCTAGGGTATGATGTGGCTGAATATGGCATGAAGGGGAATTCTAATAAAAGCACTCCTTGCAGCACTACCTATCTATCAATATGCCATAATCATGGCCCCAGCAAGTGCCCACAAACAAATGGAGCTTATTTTAAGAAGCTTCCTATGGCAAGGGGGGAGCATGAAAACAAAAAATTTAGCCTGGTCAAGTGGGAGCAAGTAGTACTACCTTATGAACAAGGAGGCCTATCAATAAGGAAACTTGGGCTCATGAATGCAGTGCTAGGAATGGAAATAGTATGGAGACTAATTACAGGAAAAGAGAGTTGGTGGAAAAAGACTCTTATAACAAAATATATGGATGGCACCAGGAAAATACTTCTCAATGAAAATATCGCAATAAGACCATGTACCCAAGTATGGAAGTTGGTTAAAAAAAAATCCATTAATGAGTAGATGTATTTCTAAAATCCCAAGCGATGGGAAAACAACTTCAATTTGGGAGGACAGAATCATGGGAAAAGAACCACTACAGACTCATTCAGACACTGAAGACATACAAGAATGGATGAAAGATAAAGGTTTCAACACCTTACACTCTATATATCTTTGGGATCAAAATGAGTGGCAAGATTGAAAAAGCTTAGCAATCCTGATAGATCTGGAAGGGCAATGTAGCAAAATCAGGCAGCTCTTAAAAGGGGCAGCTCTAATCCACTTTGATGAGGAAGATGCTTATCTTTGGGACGCAAGCGGTGGACACTACATAGTTAGGACTGGATATAAAATCCTTTAAGAACAACCAAATCAACAAGACTGAGATTCTTGGAAAATAGCTTGGAAATCAGAAAGTCTGACTAAGATCAAAATGTTCATATAGTCTCTACTAAAAGGGAGAATATTGACCAGTGACAACCTATGAAAAAAGGGCTTTCAAGGCCCAACATGATGGCCATTATGCATGAGGCTGAAGAAAATATTCAACACTTATTCCAAGAATGCACCTTTGCCAAAGAATGTTGGCAGTAGCTAATAAGTCCTTTAGAAATAAGAATAAATTTTGAACAGCCCCTGCTGGTCTTTCTTCAAACCCTCGAGAAGGCCTATCCACACATAACAAAGAAGAAAGTCAGAATTTATAGGATATGGAAGTGCATCCCAGTTGTTCTATGTTGGAAAATTTGGTTGACTTGAAATAAGTGCATTTTAAAAAATCAAATTCCAAGGATAGGGAAGACCCTCTAAAAAACGTGGGGTTTAACTTCTGAAATCCTCAATGTCAAAGGAATAACACCAACAGATCACAACACTCTTCAGGAGGAAGAGCGAGATTGGCTCAGCAAAGCCATAATAAACAATAATGGACAAAAAGGAAACAGGAGGATAAACTGAGGAAATATTTGGAAAATAAGAATGAGTGAAGAGGAACTGACAAACTGTAGGAAAAATTAGAAAGGCAGGGGTAGGGGGAATAATCCTAGATCCTAATGGGAAGGAAAATGTCACATATGAACGGGGATTGGGAAAAATCTCAAATAATAAGGCAGAAGCATACAACTTGTTGATGGGAACAAGAGTTTTCAAAAAAAGAGAAATTCAAAATCCTATCATAATAGGCGATTCAGCCATAATAATAGAGGCAATGGCAAGAAACAGAAACCCAAGCAATGAGTTCATGACCATAATTCTTAGAAGAATAAGGAAGAACTTGGAAGGCTCTAGCAATGTAATCTTTAGACATGTCTTGAGAATTCACGATCAACAAGTGGACTATTTTGCAAACCAAGTAGTGGAAAGAAATGAAGGGCATGTTCGTGAAAACCAATAAGAATACCATAACTCTATTCCTTAATGAGTTGCCACAAGTATAAATATCACCAAAATCAAGGAAAAACCACAAGGATAAAATCAATAAATGAAAAAATAACAATCAAAAAGCAACAAAGGACTCATCACTGTAGTAATAGTTAGGAATTCAAGGAAATGCATAAGAAAATCCATGAAACTCTAGACTCTAGCATGAGAAACAGCAGGAAGGAAGATCACAATCATGGCCACAAGAACCATGTTGCAAACTATTTCATCAAAGGCTATACAACATTCTAAATATGGTGGTGCTTCCATGGCTAAGTGATGAAGCATGTCCATGAGCCAATTCACCCTCATAAATAGCCTCAACACCCCCATCACTGTCCACTTCTCCTACCCAACTGCAATGGCTAGCCAAGACTTCAAGAGGTCACCCAGCTCACATGACATACCCCCTTCGTCTAAGGATTCCACTATATAATCCAAAACACAAAGACCAATTTAATTCAACCACCCAAATGGTGTAGCTTGGTAATCAAATCCCACTTCAAAACTCAACAAGATAAAAATTGTCAAAAATTACATATTCTTCCATAATTATCACTAAAGGAGCACCCCGATGATTACAATATTTCCTCTTCAATTGAGTACCCATGAAACCAAGGAAAGGGGTAGTGAGCCCGAGACCTCGAACTATATCTCTCAACCCTAGGAAAATTTGGAGATAGATATGTGCAACAAATACCACTAAAGACGACAGCGGCCATGACAAATTCTTGAAAGCATAAATATGAGGAAACCCAAAAAGAAAAAACGAGCACCAAATCTAAAATTCCATTTAGAAAGGAACTCTTATGGCCTAGATGCTGAACCATATTTCTTACTAAACAAGGAAGAGAATAAAACCAACCCATTTAAACTCCTCCAGCAAGAAAATTTAGTAGTTCTCTTGTCCTCACCATGTCTCACCATCCAAAGGATAGTTCACTGCCCTTCAGCTCACTGAGGTGAAAAAATGTGCAAGTTAGCACACCATAGTGACCAAATCACAAGACCCACTAGCTTGCATTATACTTTCACTCTAAAGAAACCACTCGAATGAGAATGCATAGGTTGGCAGTCTATGCATAGTCAACATTCCCCTACCACCTTCCCAAACTCCCATAACTAGAAAAATCATATTCTGAAAAAAACAATCGTTCAGGAAATAATCTCATTCACATGTCTCTAGAAGCTTTTAGGTATCCTACGCAACTTTTCTATGGCCCATGCCCCCATCGATCCCCGATGTTTGGCCACGCTCATCAAGGTAATATTTAATCTTCATGTTATCTTAATTTTATAATATATATAAAAAATAAGTATTGATATGAGTTATATATATGTGTGTGTGTGTGTGTGTGTGTGTATTCCTTCCATACATCAACTCCAAACTAAATGAAAAAAGAACGGGATATCTATTTAATTTTGAGTTACGCACCATTAAAATGTTTTAATCATAATTTTATTTTTCATTTACCAATATAATATATAGATAGTTGAAATTTGGATATTTATCTATACTACTACAGCATAGACAGATAGACACACACATTCGTGTTGTATCTCAACTACGAGATAAATAAGGAAAGATTTACACATCTTGTTCATTTAGAGATAGACACCGTTAAAAGTTTTGAATCATTAGTTAAAAATTTTTCATTTCTTTTATATACAAGATACATACTTGCCAATCTTCCCTTTTTGCTAATGTATTTTAAATTCTAATTCATATCAAATATTGAAGGAATTATACATCTCCACGATGTCATTGAATTAGAAAGCACAAATTAATTAAATGAGGAATATCCTTCACTTTATTTATTTATTGTTTACACTGAACTTCTTCTCGCCATCAATATTTTCTAAATGTCTTGTATGAAATTTTATTAAGTGTTAAAGAAATTTAACATCTCCTTGATATTGTTGAGTGGAAAAAAAATCAAATAAGGAAAAAATATTTTAAATTCAATTTTTTTCTCTATATAAATGTTAAATTGATATAAAATTCCCCCTAATTTGGGTGGCAACTGATGGTTTTCATGTGTGCATTTATCATCACCATGCGTTGACATGGAAAGTGACTCTCATCTAACTTTAATATGCCCGCTCCATATGCTAATCCATCAATTTTCATGATGCCTAATCCAATGCTCCATATCCTCTGTGTGATCTCCTTATACTTAACACTAATGCCTCATTCACTTACTTGGTGATCGAAAAAATTATGTATGTCTAAATATTTCTTCCCTCTTTCGTCACCCAACTTGTTCGTGATTCATCATGCACCCTGTCATACTCTTATTTCCTTCCAAAAGAAAAGCTACAATTCCCTTAGTGATTCTAAATTCCTCCTCCTCATTCTCCCTCCTACAACTATGGTTCAGGAGAGTAGATGTGTAAGCAATGGAGGTGATGGATGTGGTCATGCACGTCATGCCCATGCTGTAGATTTTGATGGAAAAAACTAATCTCTTTATTCCAAATATTCATGAAAGCATACCACACAATGTATCCTCCATGGAAGCTCATGAATTAAGGAACCTAGGTGGCAGGCATTGGGCCTCAAAGTTTACTAGCCAGAAAGTTATGGAAGAAACAACAAGCCAAAGAAGCTTCCATAAGGAAGGTTGCTAATTCTAATGAATTAATAGTCTCCATGAATCCCTACAGGACCTTATCCACTCCTTCAACATCTCCTTCTCTCCAATCCCACTCTCCTATTCCCGCACAAGCTCCCAAGATGGCATAGACTCCCTTTCAGTCTCACCCAATTCCCCTGGGCCCTTCCCCTTCGATCATGATTAATGATATGCAACTGAAATCTCAAGTGAGTGGAGCAACTAATAAAGCACAACCATAGCAAGCTTTGAGTTCTTATGGCTACCTTATCGTTGAGGAGGGGCGAGAAGATGCACTAGCACAATTGTGGCCCAATAGCACACTTGATGGCTCAACAACCTCCAAAGGAAAGAAAAAGGTTTGAAATGTTTTTTTGAATGGCTTGTATTCTTAGCCCTAAGGAAAAGCCTCAGAGGATTTTTTTGTATTACGATAACTACTTATGTATGCTACTAACTTTGGATTTGTCCACGAATAGCTATTTCTTTGACCATAGCTTTCAAGCAATAACCTATTGGTTTCTCCATGGTGGGAAGATGGTCCAAAACCTAGTTCCACTAGAAGAACCAACATTATTATGGTTGTGTAAATTTTGTAAATCATTTTTTCTAATATGAATTTCTTGAGATTCTTACAAAAAGATATATATAAAATTATTTTATTTAAGGTTCACATTGAAATATTTCATATAATATTTCTTTTGTTGTATCTCTGTATGAATATGTATAGAGTAGATATTGAAATATATTAGCTGGTACGAATATTCAAATATTTTATCAAATTTTGGTACTGAAATAATTTTAAATAAATGAATTACACATCTTCCCAATATTGAAAAGAAAAAAGACAACAATACTTTTTTCTAATTATTTTATATCTCTCAAATTGAAATAAAATTAAGTTAGTTCTTATCGACATTACAATATTTTGTTTATTTAATTATTATTTAATATGAATATTAATTTAAATGTCATCTCAATTTCATCTTAGGTAGCTAAATAATTACACATCTTTGTTGTACTAAAGAAATAAAAAGCAATTCAATTCTCTTATCATTATTCTTAATTTGATTCTTTTTTAATGTAAATATTTTTATTATTTTTCAACCTAAGGCACAACATATATCCATACTATAAAGTACTTATTAAAGAAAAATAAATTTTATTTGGTAGATTATCTAAGGAATACACTCAAGCATATTGTGATAAATTTCACTACCCAACATTCAATTTTCTATTTAGGTAATAAAGACTATTTATATGGGAATATATTATCCATTAACACATTCAAGCATATTGTGATAAATTTCACTCCCCAGCAATCAATTTTCTATTAAGGTAATAAATAACTATTTATATGAGAATATATTATCCTTTAACACATTCAAATAAATTGTAATTGGATGAATACATGTTTTGTTCATTTGTTTTTTAACATTTTCTAAAATCAATTTTGCTTGAAATATACTGGAGATTTTATAGAATACTAAAGGTTTTAATTCATTTATATGTTCAAAGATGCATTTTAAAATACAAGAAATCTCAATCTTACTAAAAAATATATGATCTAATTTAAAAGAAAACACCCTAAAAATTTATAATCTAGATTAATTTATAAAATATTTTTACATATTTATAAGTAAGATAAACATAAACTGCAAAAAAGATTATTATTAGAACATTTCTATTAAAGGATTATTGAAAAAAAATTAATGTTTTTTTAAACAATGGGAAAACTTATCAT
>APFE030235884.1:0-19558 GCA_000404065.3 Pinus taeda
ACCAATGAATTATGAATTTTCTTGGAATTTTTTCAAACTTACTATCATACATCAGCATTAAGTCATTTACCTTGAATGTGTGCAACTTAATATGGTGATCGTGCCAGGCCTTTTCACGCTGCTTTTGTACCTACTGATGAAAACCAACTAAGAACCATTCCTCCTCTAATTCTTCCAATTGTGTGAGCCTTTCCTCGAGAGATTCACGGCCCGTCATTCTTGTGAGCATTACTATGTGCAGACTAGATATGATATATTCCATGGGCATTACAACTTCCAATCCATAAACTAGTTGAAAGGGTGTTTGTCCCATCAGTTTCTTGCATGTTTTCTTATAAGCCCATAATACTAAAGGTACGCGCAGGTCCCAATCATTTCGCTACACGTTTCACACTTTGGTTAGCGCAGTCTCCAGTATTTTATTGAATGCTTCTACCATCCCATTGGCGTGTGGGTGATACGGTGTGCTTTTCTCATGATACATCTGGAACTCTTCTGTGAGCGTGATGATGGTTTCATTAAGGAAATGTGTATCGTGATCACTCATTAATATCTATAGACTTCCAAATTAGGTCAACACGTGTTCAAACAAAAACTTCATAGCTACAGCGGCCGTGCAGTCTTTGACCGACAATGCTTTTGTCCATCGTGTTAGGTACTCCGTCGCGGTGATGATGTAGCATGCGCTTGTTTTTCCTTGAGTTTTGATAGGTCCCAGAAAGTCGATTGCCCATTTCTCGAATGACTACATTGTCATTTGTGGATTCAATGGAATCTCATCCATCCGCGATGGTTTTCTGGTCCTTTGACATATATTGCAGGCCTTATAGTGTGCTTTCAAATCTTGGTGAAGGGTTAGCCATCACAACCCTACGCGAAGAATACTTTGTGCAGTCACTCATCTTGTATAGCATCCTCCTTCAGCACCCCCATGTGCTTCCACGAGGATTTGACTTCATTCAAATTCAGGTATGTACCTTCGCAATATCTCATCATTTCCCATTTTATATAGGTGCCCCATGATGATAGAAAAGTCTACTGTGCGCAACACCAATTCCTTCTTCTGTTGGATGGAGTATTCCTTCCTCCAAACTAGTAGGTTCCTTTCCTGTCTCAATACGTGACAAGTGATTCGGTCCTGCGTTTAGGTCCAGGTTTTACCACGACCTCAAAGTCATATTCTTGGAACAATAAGAGCCACCTACATATGCGCCCCCCCAACACAGGCTTATTGACCAAGTACTTTAGCGTGGAATGGTCTGAATACATTTTGAAATGTCCTCCTAGCAAGTAGCTGGTATTTTTGGAGCGGATACACCATCGCCAACCCCTCGCGCTCGGTTGTGGAATAGTTCTTCTTGGCTTTGGATAGTCTACAACTTGCAAATGCAATAGGGTGATCCAAGCCTTCTCCACCTTCTTGTGTGAACACTGCTCCCAATGCGATACACGACGCATCAACATGGACATGAAACTCCACATCCCATTTTGGGAAGACTAGGATTGGAGCAGAGGCCAATTTCCCCTTTAGGACATCCAGGCTCTTCATGCAATCATCATTCCAACAAAATGTGACATTCTTTTTTCATTGATTTCTCCATCGGCATGGTGATTTGGGCATAGATTTTGATGAACTTCCTATAGTACCCTGTGTGTCCCAAGGAAGCGCGCATCTGTTTAACACTTCGCGGTGCTCCAAATTTAGAATCACTGCAATCTTCACAGGGTCCACCATCAGTCCCTTTTTGTAGAACACATGTCCCAACAGGTTCCCAAAGGGAACGAGGAATGTGCACTTCTTAAGGTTTAGCACAATCTGGTGTCATTGACAAGTATCGAGCATCAAGCGTAAACTTGCTATGTGGTGCTTAATCAATCCAAAGATAGTCCAATCATCCAGATAGACCTCTAGGAACTTGTGGATGCATTCTTTGAATGCCACAACAACGATGTGCAAAAAGATGGCTGGCACGTTCTTCAAGCCAAACGGCATAATGGTGTATTGAAAGCATCCCCATTTCGTCGCGAAGGTTGTCTTACTCCTATATCATGATGCGATTTATATCTGGTGGTACCTTGAGAACCCGTCCGTGAAAGAGTATTCTTCTTGTCTGCCAACACTTTCCAATACTTCATCTGTGAATGGTGTTGGAAATGGGTCATGTACACAAGCATCATTCAACTTCCTGAGGTCCATGCATATTCTTATCTCGCCCTTCTGCTTTTTCTCCTGCACTACCATAGGGCTCACCTAGTCAGATTCTTCCACCGGCTCAATAGTTCCGGCCACGAGCATTTTGTCTAGTTCTATGCAGACCTTTTCTTTATACTTCGGATTCAAGTGGTAAGGCCTCTGCTTAACTGGCTTCATGTCTAGTTTTAGAGTGATATTTATCATTCCTAAGTCACCAACGATCCCTTTTAAGTCTGTAATCTTGGTCAGGAATAAGTATTGGTACTTGCGGAGTAACTCAATGACCTTAGCCACCGTGGCATCATCCCAATAATCATCGAGCATTGCATATTTTGGTTCAGCCTCCATCCCAATGTTTACTTATTTTTTTTTTTAGCGGCACGGTGATGTCAGGATCTTCAATCAATGGTCCTCAAACCTCGCGACAGTCTTTAGTTTCTGGAATGTTACTTTTCCGTGAATCCTCATCATCCTCCTCAATATTTACATTGTAACACTCTAGTGTGTAGCTTAGCTGGGTCACCCATTCTGGCTGAAGCACTTCCATTGGCTCCTGGGGTATTTTGAAGATAGCTACTTTTACTTCTTGTAGCGCAACATCAATAGTATCCCACCAATGATCCTTAAACATGAAGGTTAACAGGAATCGTTCATGCAATATATCCCATTCGCTAGTGCCATGTCAGAGCTCTGTCTCAGTATACCAATTCATGGGTATGATATCCAGGGTATGATAGAACAAATGCACCCACTCAGGTTGTGGCTCTTCCTTGTAGACCTTGGTCCATTTTGTGAGGTGCGTATGTGGGTCATCCCATCCATCATACTTGTCTGTTATCCACATCTGAGGTTTCCCAAATCATAGGCGCATCATTCGCCTGCATTCCTGCCAGTCCTAAAAATTCTATTGGTGTGTACCCCACCACCTTGCAGGCATAGTGCACGGTGCCCATTTCAGAGCATCGAAACACTGATGTGCCGATACTTCTCTTTCAATTTTTTTCAGAAAATCATCTACTGTGGTCATTCCATCATACATAGGCAAGTCTCTTGCCTATGTTGCTACACAACGCAGTGACCTTATCATCATGTTGCAGTTGAACATGGTTACCTTGTGTAACCAGTTCTACCATCTTTCTATCTCCTCATCCAAATCTGAGGTGTAGGGGCTTTCACGCTCCCACGAAGTCTTGCCATCCGCCATTGGATTTACCCAATCCTGCTCTCACATGGTTATCTTGTAGATACAATCTAGATCATCGTCACTATCATAGTCGCGCACCAGCTCTGTGTAGCGATCCTTCCACAGGTCTAGAGGTACCACTATGCGCAGTGACTTTTTTTCAAAAATCATTTTACGCTTCTTTAAATTTATCACTCCATTCATGTCAGTGGCCCAATCTATTCCTAGTAGCATGAGGTAGGTATTGTTGTCATCAACAATCTCCACCACTTTGAAATCTGCAAGCGCGCTCGCACCTTTGATATCTACCGTTATTCCCTGCAATCTTCCCGTCGGTAGGATCTTTTGCTGGTTCACCATTCTCAATTGAATAGGAGACCATTGCAACGTGGGCCTGCCCATGTGATCCCATGTATGCTCTGGCAGAGCGGTTGCGTCCGATCCCAGATCCAAAATCACTTGATCCATTTCATATTCTCTGATTTGCGTAGTCAATTTCATCTCCCTTCCTGTTTGTGTTGCATGTTTTCTGTGCTTTTGGACTAAACGTGGTTCTCCAGGTCCCATACATCTAGTGATGAGTTCTTGTAGTCCTTTCACTGCTTTGCAGTCACGCAACAACTTCATGCATGTCTCCATAAAGGTAGTGAGCATTGATGGGTCCATCTCTGGTGCTAGTTGGTCTTTACTACTTGAAGTGGAGGCTTTTGTGAAGCTCTTCTTAGCTTCCATCAATGTCTCCTTCGCGTGCTCCAAATCAAACTCTGGTTCCTTTATTGGAGCCTTACGAACCCAAGCACTCTCTTCAGGCTGCTTGCCTTGTCATCTCCGATCATGATACCACTTCAGAGAATGATGTTTACATTCAGGTCCTCCTCGTGTGGCTTAGACCTCGTCATTTGCAAGTTCTGAGGTGGGGGAGGTTGGAGTGTTCCTTTATTGTGCAACCTTGCTATCAGTGTGGGGCAATCCTCTATCTCATGATCAAACTGGGTACAATATAAACATGATGCCCTCATCAGATTTGTACAATCACGGGCATAATTCCTTGGCCCTCCACAATTGTAATAGATTAGCTGTCTGCAACCCCTTCCTGGTCCCATTCCACCTCGACCTCGTCTGCGCCCCTAAAACCCAGTGCGCGCGATCCCTGCATTTTGATGGAGGGCTCACATTTTGGTTTGAACTCTGTAGGTAGGAGTCTGATCCATCATCAATTCATAACTTCTACAGGTACACTCATCATGGCCTACTGACCTACAGAAATTACAGAACAAATGCTGGGACGTCTGTGTATACTTTTGTAATAGATGACAGTTATCTGTATCATGCTTCCCTCCTATATGACAAATTGTGCACAATAATGTAGGTGGCATGCTCGGCCTTGCTTGTGCCTCTGGTCTCAATGACATTGGCCCTCCTCTCACCAGGTAGTTCATGAAGACTGGACAATGGTCCTTGTCATGTCCATGGCCTTTGCACTTTATGCACCATACCTCCTCACGTGCTTTTGAGTGAGCTACCCTGTCTTGTTTCAAGCTTTGCATCTCAAGGCACAAGTTTTTCAACTGCACGTGGATCTATTGGACTCCTAAATTAGGATCTTGTATCAGGGTCTTGTGCAATATCATTTCGATCTCCAAAGCCTCATCCTGAGTTGACAGTTCCTGTTGTGACAACACGTTCCTTAGATGTGGCGTTAGCGACACTAAAAACCATGTGCGATGTTTCCCATGTGTCAAGGTCATGTTGGCTTCATGAATCATATACTTCAGTCTCTGATCCAGCTCCTAGGGGGGTCTCACCTGGAAGCACCACAATTTCCTTAAATCCGATAATCAACTGTGTCTCTGATTTTGGCCTGCTAAATTTTGTGTTTAGCACAGCTTGGATATCCGCAATCCCTGCATTTGGATTTTCATTGAAATGCTTAATGTACCATGTTAGTGCGTGATCCTGCAAGGTGCTAACAAGTGTTTCCTTCTTGATATTATCATCCTTGACTCCTTGCGCTTCCCATACAACCTTTACTACGAACCAAAATTGGTCCAGATCTTCATTCCCTACTCCTTTGAATATCGAAAACTTTATTGTGCTCACCATATTGAACTGTGGTGGTGGCAGAGGTGGTGTGGGCGAAGATGGGAGTGAAGATGGTGAAACTTGTGGTGGTGTAGGTGGGGTGGTATGCGCAAGATTCACTGCCTTATCAAACTGATCACACTTCTCGGTGAAAATTTCGTGAGCTCTTCCTCACTTTCTCGCGGGGGCGAAACTAAGGGATTAGTCTCTAATTCTTTTCTACCTTCGTTTTTGTAGATCCTCCCACTTTGCGTAGCCCCAAGCATCAATTTATTCACATAACCCACTTTTCACATAGTAGCATTTTAATCCAAGTGTTCAAATATTTAATGTACTTACCTCGCTGTTCTTTGGGGAAGCATCTTTTTGCCTTGCTGTAGCTAATTGACGTATCTACCACGAACTCGGTGATAAACCCTCCTATAATTTGATCGAGCCAATGGTCCACAACGCGCATGATCTTATCTCTTGATGCTTCTAGTCTGCACACCAACTCTGGAGTCCACACAATAGGTTTGTCGAACCTACACCTTCCTTGACTGTCTACTAGCTTTGCGATCCACTCGTACAACTCAGAGGGGAAGGATGCAAAGAAAATTTCATGGATTTCCGTATCTAAGTAGCGCTCTAACCACTGTTCCTTTGATACTCACGGATTCCTATTTTCTTGTGCAACGAACTCGTGAATCTTTCTATCCAACCACCCTTCAATTTATTTTTTGTCAGATTCCAGTGCCATGACATCAAACATCTCTTATGTAGATCCCTGTCCCGACAAAAGAACCATTTGTTGGGTTATAGGGGCCTGATCGAGGATCAGAGGTGATTTAGCCAAACAAATCTTGGTACCACTGGCCCTTTTAGCAACAGTCCACGGAGCGCGGACTGAGGTCTCACCCAAAGTAGTATGGAAGGGTGCTAGAACCAGGTTTTCGCACCTTGGAGATGTTTGATGAGTTCAAGAGGTCCACAGTTCGACCCTGCGCGCATGTCACTATGCGCACTTTCCCTTACCTCGCAACCTAAGATACTACCTTTCTTCAACCCTACTCGGGGGCCGAACGCTATTATTACCTAATTTCTTACTAGCATTCCAATGTTAGTTGATTATTTTAGGCTATTTGCATGCTTTAAGTTATACTTATCAACAAAAACCATTCATATAGGTGTGCAAAGTAAATAGATAGTATATTTGAAATTTACATCAAACATGCATTAATCCAAGAACAGATACACAAATTGGCAACACAAATTTTCTTTATTAATATCTTCTTCGGTTATAGACTCGACTCCGCCCTATGCACTTAGTTGCGGACTACTAGGCCTCTGCGCACTCAGTTGTAGAGCCTTCTCCTACTCTATGACCCAAGACACACTTAGTCACTTAGACTTGATCTTATCTTCTTGCTTATTTCTTCCTATTAGTTCTCTTTTACACTTAGAGACTTGCTCTATTTATACAATCCCATGGTCCGTGGACCATGGGTAGGCCGACATTACATTACAAAACTAGGGTGGACAAGCCTGTGACTCTATCATACATTTCGCACTCCGTGCTCATAATTCGTAGAGTCTTTACAATAGTATTGGGTCAAAAATTGGGCTTTGAGACCAAAAACATGCCTTGGGGGGATTCCATGCCCAACACTAAAACAATAAAGGAATTGAGCATGAAGAAACCAGGAAGAAAAACAAAAGAAGTAAAAAGAATTCAGTTGGTAGGAAAAATAGCAGACATAATGATGGGGAAAATTGCCATACAAAAATATATAGATCCAGGAAGTCCAGTTGTAAAAGTCATATCAATGGAGTTAAAATTCCATATACATTGATTGATTTAGGAGAAACAATAAACATCATGAGCAAACAAACCATGGAATAGCTCAAGCTTCCTAATCTTCTTTATACACCTACATTACTGCAATTTTCAGATAGATCTGTAATCAAATCAGATGGTGTGTTAGAAGATATTTAAGTGTGCTTAGACTCTTGGGAGTGCCCTGTTGATTTTATGATATTAACCTCTAAGAACAATCTAGGAGGACATCCACTTATATTAGGAAGACCTTGGCTGGCTACAACTGATGCTTTCATTAGCTGTAGATATGGTGATATGTATATCTCTGATGGTAACACAACTAAGAAATTCACTCTATATCCTTCCAGCAATAAAAATCATAGATATAGATGACAAAGAATGGATTGATGATGAAAATGATATTCAACCTCTCTTTACTATTTCAACCATTAGTGAAGATAGTCAAATATTAAATATAATGGAAAATTTTGAATCATCTCCAGAATATGAACATGATCAACTTCAAGAAAAATCCAATATTGAATATTTTTCATCTAGGCAGATGTCTCTTTATTCTATGGAAGAATTTGGTAGCTCTACAGTTGAAATCTTTCTAGGAAAGACACTGAACATAAACAATAACTTGGAAAAATTACAACATGAAAAGCTAATCAAAACATTACAGCAACATTCTTCTGCATATCCATGGGAATACACTGACATGAAAGGAATTAGTCCTAAGACTTGTATACATCACATCTACGTTGAGGAAAATTGTAAACCTATTAGACAACCTTAAAGAAGGATGAATCCAAATCTTGGGGAAATTGTGAAAGAGGAGTTGCAAAAATTGTTGAATGTGAACTTCATTTACCCAATTTCAGACAATGAGTGGGTTTCTCCTCTAGTGATTGTGCCTAAAAAGAATGGTAAATGGAGGGTATGTACTGATTATCGAGAATTGAATAAATCTACTTTAAAAGATCATTTTCCTTTGCCCTTTATATATCAAGTGTTAGATGTAGACTTGATGTCATCCCCACCTTCCTCCAGCGTATCACTGGCAGTCTCTTGTGAGTGCAGCACGCACCTACCTTCAATAGGAGTGTCATCAATCAAAAATATGTGCTTGCCTTCGAGAGTTCGCTTACTCACCCTTGCCCTTGAGAAGGGGTGATGACATTGATCCATTAGCGCATGTTTCAACATCAAAAAATGAGGGTTTCGCTCGTTATATGACTTAACCAAACATCTCACGGCACGAGCTGACGATAACCATGCAACACCTGTATGAATTTTCGCACCATCCATTTAAGGATAGGCACACTTGTTCATATGCCAAGGCTGGTTAAGGTTCTGCATGTTGTATCAAATTAAAGCACATGCTCCACCACTTGTGCAAGGTTCCCGTCAATTCCTTTGAGTTTCAGTCTTGCGACCGTACTCCCCCAGGTGGAGTGTTTCACACGTTAAGCTGGGCCCCTGATCCTAATCCTACCTAGTAGGTAGGCAAACAACAACTAAGAAGTATTTCTCATTTTTGGATGGTTTTAGCGGTTACAATCAAATTTAGGTAGGACCTGAAGATCAAGATAAAACCACATTCACCTATCCATGGGGAAATTATGCCTACCAAGTACTTCCTTTTGGATTGTGCAATGCACTTGCAACATTCCAAAGAGTAGTACTAGGAATTGTTTCTGATCTAATACATGATTGTGTAGAGGTGTATATGGATGAATTTACAGTTTATGGGAATACATTTGAAAAAGTTTTAGAAAATTTGGAAAAATTTCTTAAAATATGTAAGGAAGCAAACCTTTCACTAAGCCATGAACTTTTTTTTTTATGATGTTTACAGAAGGGATTGTTTTAGGACATCTCATTTCAGGAGATGGAATTAAAGTTGACAAATCTAAAGTTGAAGTCATCTCTAAACTATCAATTCCAAGTTGTCAAAAGGATGTTAGAAGTTTTCTAGGATTCAAAGGATACTATAGAAGGTTTATAGAAAATTTCACTAAACCAACATCCCCGCTCTTCAAATTACTCACCAAAGATTGTGAATTTATTTGGAATCCTGACTGCTAGTTGGAATTTGAGACTTTAAAAGAAAAAAATTCTGAAGCACCCATCTTAAGAAGTCCAAATTGGAAACTACCTTTCACATTTCAACAGATGCTTTAGATACAACTTTGGGAGTTGTATTAGGACAAAAATATTTGATCCCCTATGCCATATATTACACAAGCAAGAATTTGACTCTCACTGAGTTAAATTACGCTGTAACTGAAAATGAATTCTTAGCTGTTGTTCATGCTATCAACAAGTTTAGACATTACATAATAGGCTATGAAACCTTTGTTCATACAGATCACTCTGCAATTAGGTACTTAATGAATAAACCTATTACTAATGGCAGAGTTACATGGTGGTTACTACTCCTGCAAGAACTCAACATCATTGTTCTAGAAAGCCCTGGAAAAAAAACATAGTTGCTGATTTCTTGTCTAGAATTCAAAATATCAAAGATGACACTCTAGTTAAGATAAATTTCCTGATGAATATCCTTTTACAGTAACTACTCAGACCCCTTGGTTTGTAGATATTGCCAATTACTTAGTCACATGAAAATTACCTTCACATTTGTTTCCTAAGGAGAAAAGAAAAATCATTCAAACAAGTGCAAGTTACTCATGGATTACTAATGAATTGTATAAAACAGGTCCAGATCTCATGATCAGAAGATGTGTTCGAGAAGATGAAATGCCTAAAATTCTTAAGGCATGTCATGATGAACCTTGTGGTGGACACTTTGCTGACAAGAGGAAAACCTATAAAATCCTTCATTTAGGATATTATTGGCCCTCCATCTTCAGAGATGCCAAAGAATATGTCAAAAGGTGTGATAGCTGCCAAAGGGTAGGAAAACCTGCTCATTCAGATGAAATGCCATTATAAACTTAGGTACTCATTGAACCTTTTGAAAAATGGGCCTTGGATTTTGTTTGACCAATTAATCCTCCATCTAAACAAAAGAAGTATATTTTGGTATCTACTGATTATGTCACTAAATGGGTAGAGGCTAAATCATTACCTTTTACTAATGAAAATATGTAGTTAATTTTCTTTTGGAGGACATCTTCACTTGTTTTGGTGTTCCAAGAGAAATTGTGACAAATCAGGGATCTTAATTTACATATAAAATGGTGGAAAGGCTTGTGGAAGATTACAAGATCAAACACAGAAAGGCTACTCCTTATCATCCACAAGAAAATGGTCAAGTTGAATCTACCAATAAGGTGATTGAAGGAATTCTCACTAAGAATGTACATCTACACAAAAGAGATTGGGTAGAAAGGTTTCCTAAAGCCTTATGGGCCTATAGAACTACATGGAGGAACACACCATGACATACTCCCTATGAGCTTGTTTATGGGAAGCAAGTCTAGTTCTCTATAGAGTTTCAAATCAGAACCTTCAAGATGGCAGTCCAATTAGGACTGGATTTATCAGAAGCACAAAAACATAGATTGGAGCAACTCAATGAGCTTGATGAAATTAGGCAAGATGCAGTTCAAAGAACTAGTTTAGTCCAGTAGCAAAGGGCTAAATGGCATGATAAGTATATCAAGGAGAAGAAGTTTCAAGCATGGGATTGGGCACTTTTCTTCAATTCAAAATTCAAAGATTTTCAAGGAAAGTTTCAGACTCATTGGCTTGGGCCATATGAGATTGAATAAGTCTTTAATAATGGAGCAGTGAGAATAAGGACAATAGATGAAAGAAAGGTACCTCTTCTTGTGAATGGTCATCGGTTGAAGATATATCATAAGCCAATTTCAAGAGAGGATTTTGTCAAGAGTTTCCAAGATAACACTGAAATGAAGTTGGTGAAGAAGAATTCTTCTTCTCCACTAATTTAACTTTTATTTTTCTTGTATATATACATATATAAAAAAAAAATCATAAAAAAACATAAAAAAATAATAAAATGTATAAGTATGAAAATTAATTATTAATTGGCATACTTATACAAAAAATACAGGGTGAAAATCAGGGATTTTTGAGGTCCTATATTTTCCAGTTCCTTTCTGTAATAAGTAGTGACATAAAGCTACATTCATTTGGAGTTCATAATCTGCAAATTCATTTCATTTAACAGTTTCATTTCATCTCACTCCACTTTCATTCCATTTCACTATCATATTCCATTTCCATTTCATTTCACATTCATGTTCCATAGCCATCCTTCAATTTTATCATGTTCCACAGCTGATTCCATTCTGTAGCTAATTTTATTATGCAACTATATCTCTTTCAGCAGCTCTCGCATAATTATACAACTTACAAACAAATGATGATTGTAGGAAATTGAAGAATCTTGTTTTGAAGACCAATATGATAAAAGGGTACCTACGGATCAACACCAAAGAAAATAACAAACGAAAAGGTTAAGTTCTAAAAGCTAAAGTGCAAAAAATTATTTTAAATAGCAAGGTTAAAACATAAAGCATATATAATATGGATATTCATATGTTTCCTTGATGAATCATCATTTTATTTGATTGCAATCTCCATCATACTACATATCCGCCACGTCCTTCATATTTTGTCACATAACGGTCCATAATTAACTCCCTCGTTGTTATTAATGGTCATGACTATGATGTGACATACTTGTTTATGTTTCTCCAAAACCCCTACCATCTACTTATTTCATAAAAAACCCGCAGTTCCTTTCACCATATTCGTAGTCAATTCATTTCATAAAACGAGGAAGGGTAATTCTGAAGGTTGAGAACTCTGTGTAGTAGAAGGCATGGGGCTAATTGTCATATCAGAACCGGTAGGAGAAAAGTATATGGAAGGATACCCATAGCTCAAAGAAATGTTGTAGAAAGCTGGATGGCTTAAAGTCATCAAGAAATTTGATGGTTTACATAAGGAGATTACAAAATCCTTTGCTTGATCTTTTGATGGCACAGAGGTGGAAATTGGAGATATCAAGTTTGCAGTGACTGAGTCATTCATAATCGAGGCTACAGAAATTCCAAGGCATGGTGAAAGATGGTTCAAGAACAAGGAGTTCCACAATAAATCATGGAAAATAATACTCAAAAACCCAAGTATGGATGTCTCTATTTTTAGAAAAGGAATTCCCATTTCAACTCTTAAAAGTAAGTGGAGGAACATGCTCTTGATATTACAAAAATTTATCACTTGCGGGGGGAGATTTGGTTGCATGTATGTCTGCCATATCCGTTTACTGATGAATTTATTAGAAAATGGAGAAATCAATCTTCCTTTCTTCCTATTAAATAGTTTAAGAAGTATGGCCTCAAACGTGTAAAAGAAAATAGAGTTCATAGATTAAAACCATGTATCATCATGGGTTGATAAATATATTGATTGAGTTTCATTTAAAAAGCATAGGAGATACCTGGAGAATTTCCCTATTAGAAACCATTTCCAAGAAGCACTAGAGTCACCTAAAGAAGATAATGTCTGAAGAAGTAGAAGAAAGAAGAATGGTATATCTATTGAAAACAAACCCGAGCCTTCGTTACAGAAAGATGATGAAAAGGTAATCTCTGAATAACTGACAGAAATCAGGAAGCAAATCAAGGCAAGAGGGAAGATAATAAAGGAGAAAAGAGTCACAAATGAGGAGAATGCAAGTCCTCCACAACTTAGAAGAAGATCTAGACTCCGAGGTTTGGTAAAGAAAAAATCCTCAAAAGGGAAAAAGTTTATAAATTTAGATGAGGAAACCCTAGAAACATCTCTTGCTAACATCTCTTTTGCACATAGTCCTCAAAATTATCCTGTTCATCATTTTGAAGGTAGCCCAAGTAAAAGATCTCCAAGCATAGACCCAGTGCATTAATAAATATATGATTATATAGAATCAATGGAGAAGAGAAGTGCCTCAATGAACCTAGAACCTTTTTTCAATCCACAAGAACCTCTAATTGATACTCTCAAAAAGGAAATTTATGAATTAGAGATATTGAAAAGACATATCAAATTGGAGAATGAAACCTTCAAGGAACAAAATAAATTGGACAAGGCAATTCACGATAATACCATTCTGCATCTAAGACTGTGGTATAAGAAAAACAGGAAATTGAAAAGAAAGAATAAGATTTTGAACAGAGCAGTTATTAACTTTAAGTACAAGCTTCTTATGAGAAAACCCAAAATGATAGTCACTTCAAAGAAGAGCAAAAGAAGGAAATTAGATGTACTAGCGGAGGTGTCTGAGCAAACGCACAAGGGAGGAAGAACTCACATTTTTGGCAAATTGCATGAGGACATGCAATGATTTTGTAGTGGGGGTATGTTGAACCTCATAATTATCCTCTGCTTGACATTTTTTCTCACCTTTTTCTCTCACTTTCTCATAAGATTACATACCCAATCAATGATAAATGATAGGTTTTGTCTTTGGGAAAGCATTAAAATTATCGCCATATTATATTTTCATGTTCTTTCTATTTGAATAGATTTTTTCAAATTAGCTACAGAACACAATCTATTCTACAACTAACTCTGGATTTCGTAGCTACTCTCATGGTTTGGCAGGTTCCAGGTTTCAAATGAAGAATTGGGCTACATGGACATTTCTAGAATCATCTCCACATGGATTTATCTTATTCACTCGGTCCAGATCGATGGAAAAAAATCCCTAAGGTCATGGTCAAAGATGGAGTCAAAATATCTTATCTGGAAGTAGTAGGACTCTTAATTTTCTCTTTCATAGCTAATCAAGAGTCTAACAGTTTTGTTGCAAATTTAATTCGAATTAGCCACCTGTAGTTGATCAGAAGTTTAAATAGTCCTATTGCAATTCGAATTAGCCACCTCTAGCAAGTTTATCTCATAAACAATTATTATTTTCCTATAAATATCGATTGCATGGAACCGAGAAGTAGTTAGAAGGAATTACATTAAGTTCAGGTTTTTTGCTGATACTCTGTGTTTAGACTTCTTTTTGTTCATAACACAAACTTCGTGTTGTCAATGATCATTTAAAGTGCATCCTTAACTAGTTAGCATTACACCCACATTAGTTGCAGAGGGCCCCTGCACTAAAGGAGGCTTTTCATTTGTTGTTTTCAGTTTAATTTCCATTACTCTGTTTTCAACAAATATGTTTTCTAATTTAGAATGATATTTCATTTCAGTTCTTAACCAATAACGTAAGGATAAAATCACAACTGTGCAACCTTATTCTTCTACGATATTTCGTGGAGAAAAATGACTTTGTTTCCAAACTGAATTAAGATTGAAGTAATAAGAATACACAGTTGCTTAGTTTTCTTGTTGTTTTGTCATTCAATCTCTTAGAATAGAATTGTCAATTAACTGTGTTAATGGATGTTTTCAAAAGCCATTTCAAGATGATGATGATCCTAAACTAAATGATTAAATGTCTAATTCTTACAGTGATTGAATTTACTCAGTACATTGTTAGTTTTACATGCTTTTACCTTTTTTCTTTCAGATCCTTAGTTGCATCACAGATATTCCCAAAAATCATTTCAAGGAGATTGATTTAATCATATTCCAAAATTGAATGGTTGAATGTTTAATGAATGCAATTACTGAGTTACCTTCTGCATCAATTTCACTCTTGGTTTTGAGAATTAGATCCATTTATTAGGACTAATGATAAGATAAGATAGATGCTTTGTTTTCTTATTAGGTTCTAACTAGCCAAGAGTTCTTGGTCCATTTTTAGGAAATTAGATTAACTTGGGAACATTTCCTTTCCCTTAAAATTCATTAGATCCACTTAAATTTTCTCATAGTTTCAGGTTGTACATTCTTAGATATCAAAGAACATAAACCCCCCAAAACAACATAAAATACAAAACAATGAAGTAAGAGAAAGGTTAACTAAGCACATATAGTGCACCACACTTCATCAGATTACAAACCTCGATTGATAATTTATGCAAGCAATTTAGGACACTAAATTGACTAAATAGTAATGATCCATGAGACAAAAACAAATGGATCCTTCCAAAATTTATGCACACTTGGGACTATTGTTTCACATTGCCGCACCTCTTAGCTGGAGGTATGGTTGCATGTTCTCTCACAACCCACTTGGATCGAAATTTCCCCCTACTAGAGGTATCTACTTGGGTTGATGTCTCCACTCAACCTCCTCTCTTCTTCTCCAATTTTGGCTGCTCCACAACTTGTTGAGGTTGCTTATGAGGCTGCATGTTGAGAGGTAATTTATGCCCCCTCTCAACGAGCAAGTCTCTAACCTTCTCCTTGATCCTCAAGGATTTGCATGTATCTTGTACCTTAAGTGCATATAGGTTCTTGACTTGCACACCGATCTGTTTCACCTTTCCTATGGTGATGTGTCTAAGGAAAACATTTCCTTTACTAAATATGATATCGTAGCTACGATCTTCCAATACAACGATGGAATTAAGATTCTTCTTTAGTCCTGAAATGTACATCACATGTGTGAGTCTGAGAGGGGAGCTAGACTTCCTCTCAAAAGTAACTGTACCAATATCAATCATGCTATACCTATCGTCATCTAAAAAATCCAAGTTCTGCTTAAGGTCTTTCTCTTCCAAGTCACTGAAGATATCTCTATTCCCTATCATATGGAATGAGGCACCACTGTCGAGATACCACATGATTCCCATTATAGTGATTGCTTTGCATGCAATGAGAGTAAAATAAAGCTAAAATTGCAAAGCTATAGACTCACCTATTGCTGCTACTACATGATCCTTCTTGCTTGCTTTCCTCTGTGGACATTTCATGGCATATAGCCCGAACTCATGACAGTGAAAAAAATTGATGTTGGACAAGTCTTTCTTCTTCCCCTCCTGGCCTTGGGACTACTTTCCCTTGGATTTATTTCCTTTTATGACTAATGCAAAGTCCTCTTCCACTTCATTGTATGAGGTTCCATCTCTGGTGTTCCACCAAATCTCTTCTTGCACCAAATAGGACCACAAATTATCCCACTTTGGTAGCTTCTCCCTCCAATTTACCGAATCTTGGTAGTTGTGCCAACTCTTGGGAAGGCCTAGAAGTGTTAGATTGACTAGATCATATTTAGAAGCTGTAACATCAACACTTCCAAGCTCATTCTGACATTGGGTGAACTTGGTAAAGTACTTTGGTATTATTTCACCCTTCTCCATCTTGATTTTTCTTAATTTGTCCATCAGTGCCAAATTCCCGTGGTTAGTGCTGTTTGAAAACAGGTCTGTCAAGGCCTTCCACATTACATATGGAGTCTCCTGATCGTGGAGGTACAAGACAATATGATCTTGAACTCCTTCTAGGATAATGCTTCTCACCTTTACAACACATTTTCTCCACTCTGCCAGGTCTTGAGCATCAATTGGCTTAGGAATATCAATGTCTATGAATTCCTTCAGCCCACTGTCTTCCAACGTTGCCTCCATCCTTTTCTTCCAAGAAATATAGTTTGAACTACCCATACGGGAATATTTGAGTTTCAATCGTAGAATGACATCCTACTGACTTTGAATAATGATACTGCAAATTTGATTTTACCTACAAAATATAACTCATATTATCCTCTTCTAGAGTGATTTCTCCTTCGATATCATGTAGAAATTCCTTGTAGATTCAAACTGATAATTGTAATTTACTAAAACAATAGAATTGAGCCTACTCTACTCATCAACGAAAACAATTAAACGATTGTGAAATCACGAAGCATACAATAGAAATAATTCAATCAAAACTTTACGTAATGATTTCCTGGGGAAAGCCACAACTAAAACCCCAACTGTCTGTATATTGCATTATCCATAAAATATGAGAAGATTACAATGCTTTTCTCAAGCTCGAGCAACCTTTGCACTATCTCTATCTGTCTCACTACCTCCTATATAAGCATAGGTCAATACTTAAACCAATTTCTCGCTTTCCCAATTCCCCATTTCCTTGCTATTTTTCCTTGGGAATTATACCCCTATTAATTAGGGGAATTTTTCAATTGGAATTGCACAATCCTCATAAGCATTCCTATGACTTCATGCACCACATGTACAATTCAGGTGATTATACAACTAATAGCACATTGTCCCTGAACTCCAATCTCAACTGGGTAACTCTTAGATATGACATGAATGATTTATTTATGAGTGAATCATTAGTTAACTGGTTCATCACTATACACAACACCCCACTACTAGACCTTCCACGAGTTTTTCCAATAGTTGGAACTATTTTAACTGACTTTAACTTAGTTAAACTGAATTAACTAATTACAACTCAAAATAAACTCAACCAAGGCTCCTATAAAGTAGGAGACGCTCTTCATGACTCAAGTTAGACCCTCAAATCGAATTAACTAAGCCATCTAAGTCAAATTAACTTAGTTAACTAATACAAGTTGTCATGTGATGTGGAGTTACAATTTTATTCCTAATTTGATTCAAGGACAAATTAAATTAGAATATTTCTTGATGCCATTTTCAACACACACACACACACACATATTAAAACATATGAAGTTGGCATTTATTTATTTATTTTATATATTTTTTCCCAACATTTAATTTTTTTTGATATGCAATATTACATTATGCCTATGCATTTTCCTTATACTGGGTTGTAGAGTGTCTCTCGATACAATAAAAATATAAAAAAAATAAAATGAAATAAATAAAATATAAAGTATACAATATAAAATATAAAATTAATAATTATAATTAGTTATAATTAATAATTAAACCAACCTAAACTCCATCTTAACTCTGGATCTACCAAGCACCGAAAACATTTGATCCCTCTTGGCACTTGGTAGATCTGGAGTTAAGATGGATCTATGCTGGTTTTAATACAAATTTTAATAATTTAATAATATTTAAAAATAAATTAATATCAATAAAAAATAACTAATATTAATGTAGTAGTAGTTAAATTTGACCACCAAAATTTAACATAGTAATAAATCTATTATATAAATTAGTGGGTATCATTAAAACAATTAATCTACAATATAACTATATATATCGTTGCTTTAACAAATTCAAATACAAATTTATTGTAAATGTGAGACCCATTAAACACTTTAACAATAATTATGCCGAGAGGCGCTCTCAACCCAATAACGTCATGGCACGTAAACATTTTGACTTAGTAAAAAAATAAAAAATAAAATAAAATAAAATAAAATAAAATAAAACAAATAATTAAAATAAAATTAATAACTAAAATAAAATTGAGGTAAAATAGTTGGTGATGTTTCTAACCTTTCTTAGCATACCCATATCATATTTGTGGGAAAAAGTTTGTTTTATTGGCTTGCTGCTCATAACTATGTGGATTTTTTTCTTTGATACTCCTTCGAGTTTCAATTCTCGGTCCATGCACCAGGTCCTTGAGCTAGATACTTGCATTGAGCTCAGAATTGTGGGTTTCCATTTCATGGTATTTTTTTCATTATCGTGGCTAGCAGATTCTCATTATGGCACGCCCTTCCTCTAGTAGAGGCACCATGGCAGGAGAAGGTAGGGGATGAAGCCGACGTGGAGGCAACTAGCCCAAGCCACATCTAGCTTGGCGTTGGGGCCATAAATTGACCTCTGGACTTATTCATGTAGCGAACTAGGCTTATTAGAGTGGTAATCATCCCCATATTTGACATCTCATATCTTGGTGGGAAGCGGAACTGAATCAACATGTTGCACATGAAAATTGGGATGTCGAGGAATGGAGCAAACTGGTGCCAGACCTTGATCATACCAGAGGTTGGTCCTATCTATTGTATATCACTTGTTGTAGCTCTGATACCACTTGTTGTAGCTCTAACCCATAAATATTATAAATCTGATAAGAAAATATAAGATAATGCAAATAAACCCAAGAATAAGATAGAAATGAATCTTTATTGATCAAAACCCTTAAGGTAGGGCAACACCATACATTCACTCCTTAAGGAAGGAGAACACTCCACAAGCCATTCATACAAGACTATTTCTCTTCATATCCCTCCATGTGGAGTCTCTAGCCTCTGTATAGGCCTCATACATACAATACCATGCATCAATACCATGGTTTACTCATACCATCAACTAATACCATGGGCCCATTATATTATTATTAACTACTTGTGGTCCCTTAAATGACATGGGTTAACCACCTTATTTATTACTATGACCCATTCCATTATTACATTATTACCTTGGGTACCTCCCTCGGTACCCAAGGTAATAATGTAATAATGGGTTGGGCCATAGTAATAAATAAGGTGGTTAACCCATGTCATGTAAGGGAC
>APFE030235886.1:0-15000 GCA_000404065.3 Pinus taeda
CCTCATGGCTGTAGAATTGCAGGATAGCTCGTGAAGTAGAACATGTGTTAGCGGGCCAGTCCAATCGCCCAAATTTCACTGCCAAGGGTCCACCCCCACAAGCTCACAGCACTACCCAAACACTCAAAGTTCAAAAGGTGTCACCTGCAGAAATGGAAGAAAGAAGAAAGCAGGGATTATGTTACTACTGTGATGAAAAATACTCCCCGGGGCATAAATGCAAGGAGCCCAAATTTTTTCAAATTGATGCTAATGTTCACAGCTCATCGGAGGAAGCCCCACCACTTGAGGAACCGAAGGAGGAAGAAGAGGACAACTAGAAGGACAATGTACCTGAAGAACCAGTTATTTCGATTCATGCTTTGGAAAGGATTTCTTCACCTCAAACTCTCAAAATCAGAGGTTTTACTAAGCATCACCCTGTAGTTGTCTTGATTGATAGTGGAATTACACATAATTTTATCCATCAAAGGGTCGCGAAAGTAGTACATTGTTTTGTATGAGAAATTTCTAACTTCTAAGTCCAAATTGCTGATGGGGGAACAACGAAATGTGAAGGCCGCTGTGAAAATGTCAAACTTCAAATGGGGGATTATCAGTTAAACACCCACATGTTTTCCATACACATGGGAGGGTACGACATTGTCCTAGTTGCTGAATGGCTTCGCACACTTGGCCCAATCACAATAGATTTCCAGGAGTTATATATGAGCTTTAAGCAGAACAACCACACACATACCCTCCGCGGACTCCAGGCGGGAGCTCCCTCTATCATCAGCTCACATCGGATGGAAATATTGTTAAAAAAGAGCCATCATGGAGTTATAGCTCAATTTAATGCCATCCAGGCCTTCGAATCCAATTCTCTTCCGATTCATCCTAAGATGCAATAGATCTTAAATAACCATCTGCCAGTCTTTGACAAGCCTCATGAGCTTCCACCCTCGAGAGGGGAACATGATCATAGCATCACTTTTGTCCCAGGGGACCAACCACCAAATGTGCGCCCATATAGATATCCGTTCGCCCAAAATAATGAAATATAAAAAATAATCAAGGAACTTTTGGAAGCAGGTGTCATTCTTCCCAGCATTAGTCCTTATTCATCACCGATGGTCATGGTGCTCAAGAAAGATGGGGAATGGCGTATGTGTCCAGACTTCATGGCCCTCAATAAATTGATAGTCAAAGATAAGTTTCCCATCCCAGTTGTTGATGATTTTCTGGATGAACTAAATGGGGCTCAATTTTTCACTAAGCTTGATCTTCGCTCAGGCTACCACCAAATTCGCATGAAAGAAGTCGACATTCCAAACACTGCTTTCAGAACTCATGAAGGCCATTATGAGTTCCTAGTCATGCCATTCGGTCATTGTAATTCCCCATCTATTTTTCAGAGCCTTGTGAACCACTTGCTCAAACCATATCTCAGAAAATGTGTCCTTGTTTTCTTAGATGACATGCTCATCTTCAGTCGCACTTGGGCTGCACATCTTCAGCATGTAGATCTGCTCTTGCAACTGCTCCGCGAGCATAAATTATTTGTTAAGATGTCCAAGTGTTCTTTTGGCATGGAAGAAGTTGAGTATTTGGGCCACATTGTGGGGCGTGAACGTGTCAGGGTGGAACCCAAAAAGATCCAGGCAATGAAAGATTGGCCTCAACCTAAGACCTTAAAGAGCTTGAGAGGATTTTTGGGTCTCACGGGCTACTATCGAAAATTTGTCCACAATTACGGTCACATTGTGAGGCCCCTCACTCAACTCTTAAAAAAAAATCATTCCTTTGGAATGATGAAGCACAACAGGCCTTTACAGCTCTAAAAAATGCCATGTGTTCTACCCAGTCTTAGCACTACTCAAGTTCACCAAATCGTTTGTCATTGAATATGATGCTTTGGCTACAAGTATTAGGGAGGTCTTAATGCAGGAAGGTCGACCCTTGGCTTTCACAATCCAACAACTAAGTGGGAAGAATCTAGGACAATCTACCTATTAGAAGGAGATGATGGCCATCTTACATGTAGTAGACACCTGGCGACCTTACTTATTAGGGCGATGCTTTCAAATCCGCACAGACCATCAAAGCCTTAAATATTTTTTGGAGCAATGTCTATCCTCACCACAAAAAGATATAAATGGCTCGCCAAAATGCTGGGATATGATTATAAGATAATTTACAAGAAAGGGTACGAAAATATTGTAGCATATGCATTATCTTACCAATTTGAGGAGGAAAGTACCCCGCTCGCAATTTCCATTCCCATTCCAGAATGGATTGAAGAGGCTTGAAGGGAATGGTTTTCACATCCCTATCTCTCCCAACTCATTACTCAATTGTAGGCGGATCCAAATTCCACCGAGGGCTACTCGTCGTAGGATGAGATTCTTCGCTACAAGGACATATTCATAATATCGCCAACATCCACCCTCAAAAGACGCATTTTGGTGGAGTTGCACTCATCCCCCACTACAGGACATTCAAGCTTTTAGAAGATGTATGCTCGCACTTGAAGATCATTTTTTTGGACAGGCATGAAAAAGGACATTCTTACTATTGTAGTGCAATGGGATGTCTGTCAACACCAAAAAGGAGAGACAGTCAAAGCACTAGGTACATTACAACCATTGCCCATCCCGACATCAATATGGATGGAGGTTTCTATGGATTTCATTATAGGTCTTCCAAAGTTAGGAAACAAGTCAGTCATCATGGTGGTTGTGGACAAGCTTTCTAAGTATGCTCATTTTTTCACCCTACCCCACCCTTTTACACTAACTTTGGTCGCTCAATCTTTCATGGATCAGATCTTCAAATTGCATGGCATGCCCACTTCCATTGTGTCTAATCGTGACTCAGTCTTCACTAGTAATTTTTGGCAGGAACTCTTCTGGCTATAAGGTACCTAACTAAAACTCAATACTTCCTATCATCCACAAACTGATGGTCAAACTGAAGCAATCAAAAAATGTCTGGAAACCTACCTAAGGTGTTTCACTTCAGAAAAGCAACATCTCTGGGTACAGTGGTTACCTCTAGCTAAATGGTTGTATAACACCAACTATCATGCCACCACCAAAATGACTCCATATGAAGCAGTTTATGGTCGACTCCCTCCTTCCCCTACTTCTTATATCAAGGGGTGCTCAAAGGTACAAGAAGTGGATCAACTCCTATAGAACTGCACAACCATGCTCACCCATCTTAGGGAGAATATTCATCAAGCTCAAAGCCGCATGAAGCAACAGGTAGATCAACATTCCTTAGAATGCCAATTTCAAGAAAGGGATTAGGTATTTTTGAGGCTACAACCATATAAGAAAACATCACTCAAAGACAAGGGTTGTCAAAAACTATCTCCAAAATTCTACAGACCATATCAAGTACTTCAACGCATTGGAAAAGTGGCCTACGAGCTAGTTTTTCCACCCACTACAAAAATCCATCCAGTTTTCCATGTCTCATGCCTCAAGAAAGTGATTGGGAAAAATTGCAGAATTCAAACTAGCCTACCTAAAATGGATGAAGAAGGGTCAATCTGGCTCCAACTTGAACAGGTTCTGGACACAGGAGAATGGCACCTGCGTGGCCACGTGATCAAGGAAGTCCCCATCAAGTGGAAAGACATCTCTCCAGAAGATGCAACCTGGGAACCAACCACTATTCTTTAGCAGTTTCTACAGCTTCAGCCTTGAGGACAAGGTTATTCTTATGGGGGAGGGCATGCTAGGGTCCCACCCTAACCCCTTGATTTCTATAATAGTATCGAGTCATAGTTATAGTTAAGTAAAGAGTCAATAAAGCCCATATTAATAATTTTAAGTGGTTAACCCGGATTTAATGACGGGACCACAATTAGTTGCAAATGGGCCATGGTATTAGATAGATGGTATTAATAAGAACCATGGTATTGCCCCATGGTATTGCATGTATGAATCCTATATAAAGGATAGGGACTCCCTATGAGGAGCATGGTGTCTTATTTTGTAATCGAGCTCAACTCTATTGGAGGTTGCCCGCTCGAAGAGGCAAGTGAACGTTACTTTCTGAATAATAAAATACTTGTTGTTATTGCTCTTGTTCTATGTTCTGGGTATATTTCTTCGCATATTTGGTATTCTCGTATCGTCTTGCAAGTTAAGAGCATAACGAGTGTTTCGGAGTGGGAGTAATAAGGTGTAAAGTGATACATTGCGATCACTGATAGCGATAAGTGATATTGCATCAGATCTCTATCCAAGAGAAAGCACCAATACTGCAAGCCTTTTGACTACAGATTGCGATAGGGTGACTTGATTTGGACCGTCGGATCTCATAGCTCCAGATCAACAGTCAGCAACGCTTGGTGCCTTGAATTCTGTGTACGATAGGCACACCAATACAAATGGTAAAGATTAATGTTTTTGTGGGTTTTTCCAATGTATTTCGTAAAAGGGCTAAATATCGAGTTATAGTGTAAAAGGGGATCACAGGGTGATTGTGGGAAATATTGATCCAAAACTCTTTTATTATTGCACCATTGTTTCCGTCTGCACCATTTTTTGGTATCAGAGCAAAAGAGGGGGTTGTTACAGCGAAAAGGCCGCTAAGGAGAGGTATTGGTTGAGGAAGAGTTGAGGAAAATGCAGTACTACTGGAAGAGGTACGGAGTTGCATGCGAGAATGGAGATGATTGAGACAACCCAGAGAATAGCACCTGATGAGGGAGATGAGAGCTCCTCAAAAGAATATTTTGAAGAGGAACAAGAGGAACACAATGAAACTGCTAAAGTCATCAAGATGATGGCGAAAGTCAGAGGAAAGCCTGATGTGGAGATCCATATGTATGAAGGAAGTCTGAACGTAGAGGAAGTAATGGATTGGATAAAGTGCTTAGATTAGTACTTTGATTATGAAGAGATTGAAGGGATGAAGATGGTGAAATTTTCAGTCACTAGATTGAAGGTTCATGCGGCTATTTGGTGGGGCGAGGTACAGACATCAAGAATGAGGAAAGGGAAATCCAAGATCAAGCAATGGGACAAAATGGTAAGGAAAATGAAAGCCAAGTTTTTGACTAAAGACTAACATTTGAATCTTTTTAAGAAATTTAAAAATTTAAAGCAAAAAGAGATGTCCGTTAAGGAGTATACAGAAGAATTTTATAGATTAAGCATTAGGTCTAGACATCTTGAAGATGACATAGAAGAGTAGAGTCAAAGAAACAGAAGAAGAAGCTCGGTGACAGGTAGAGGAGCTAGCAGATACAGAGGACCACAACATCAACATGAAGTAGGAAGTTCGAGTAGCAGATCACCACAAAGGGGTGAAGCTAACAGAGGAAGATTCAGGCCCAAAGGAAGAGGGCGAGGAAGAGATGTTCAGTGCTATACCTATGGAGAGTGGGGACATATGTCATGGGATTATCCTCATAATAAACCAGTGAGTGAGAGGAATTCAAATGTTGCTGAGGCAAAGAAAGAACCACCTTGAATTGTGGAGAAAGAAGAATCCCTTGAAGAAGGTGAATCACGATTATTAAGAAGAAATTTTCTTAGAGCAAAGAAGGAGACTAGAGAACCTGTGCAGAGGAAAACCTTCTTCAAAATCACCAGTAAATCAAAAGGCAAGTGTTGTAAGGTAATCATAGAGAGTGGAGGCACTGAAAATATTGTGTCCATAGAGATGGTGGATAAGCTTGGTTTAGCGAAGACAGTACATCCTGCACCCTACATAGTGTCTTGGTTGCAAAAGGGCCATCAAGTCATTGTGACATAATAGTGCAATGTTGAGATGCAAATAGGTTCATATAAAGATATGATTTTATGTGATGAAATGCCCATGGACGTATGTCATATATTATTGGGGAGAAGAAACACCTATACCATAGAGAAATATGGAATGAAGCAAAAGTTGTTGCCATTGAAGGATGATGCTGATAAAGGAATGCCTGGAATAGCATTATGTTGATGAGCGAGAAAGAATTGCTACAGGAGGTAGTGGAAAGTGAGGAGCTGCATTTTACTATCGTGGGAATGCCAAAGGTAATCTTAACCTCCGCAAATTTGGATGATCTTCCTGAAGGAGTTAAAGTTTTATTGGATGAATTTGCTGATATCATTGTGGATGAATTACTGGATACCTTACC
Organism: Pinus taeda; assembly: GCA_000404065.3. Taxonomy (NCBI): domain Eukaryota; kingdom Viridiplantae; phylum Streptophyta; class Pinopsida; order Pinales; family Pinaceae; genus Pinus; species Pinus taeda. The sequence goes on from APFE030235886.1 coordinate 6,128, forward strand.
ACTGATTAGAAGTATTATCCATCACATCAATTTAATACAAGGGGCAAGCTTAGCAAATAAAGTTGCTTATAGACTAACTCCTCAGGAAAACACAGAGGTTGTAAGGAAAGTACAGGAGCTGATGGAGAAGGGGCTAATTAGAGAAAGTATGAGCCTATGTGTTGTACCGACAGTACTCAGTCTGAAGAAAGGAGGAGAATGGCACATGTGCATAGATTCCAGAGCTATCAACAAGATCACGATAAGGTACAGATTTCCATTTCCACGCATGGAAGATTTAATGGACTGTTTAAGTGGATCCAAATACTTTACTAAGATATATTTGAATAGTGGGTATCATCAGATAAGGATTCAGGAAGGCGATGAATGGAAAACTACCTTCAAAAAAAATAGTGGACTGTATGAGTGGTTAGTAATGCCTTTTGGGCTCACTAATGCACCCAACATGTTCATGAGGCTAATGAACGGAGTCTTGAAGGAGTATGCAGGTAAATATATCATAGTTTACCTTGATGATATTCTAATTTTTAGCAAAAGTAAAGAGGAGAATTTAGAACATCTTAAGTTAGTCTTGAGAACTCTGCAGAAAGAGAAACTACTAATAAATTTAAAGAAGTGTAGTTTCATGAAGGAAGAGTTGGTGTACTTGGGATTTTTAGTTTCTAAAGAAGGCTTGAAGATGGATCTGGAGAAGGTTCAAGAAATTTGGAACTGGCCTACTCCCAGAAGTATGTTTGAGGTAAGAAGCTTCCATGGACTTGCAAGTTTTTACAGAAAGTTTATAAGAGGTTTTATTCAAGTTTGTGCACCGATCCTTCAGACAACTGAGGAGATCAATCAGCCATTTCGATGGACAGAAGCAGCAGAAAGAAACTTTAATTTTCTGAAGAAGAAGATAACAGAGGAGCCAATTTTAACATTTACTAATTTTGAGAAAGTCTTTCAAGTAGAAATAGATGCAAGTGGGGTAGACATTGGTGCAGTTCTAAGTGAAGAGAAAATGTCAATAACATATTTCAGTGAGAAACTGAATGATGCAAAGAAGAAATATTATTCGTATGACAAGGAGTTTTATGATATTGTGCAGGATTTGAAAAAGTGGAGACACTACTTGCTGCCAAAAGAATTCATTTTATATTCATACCACCATGCCTTACAATTTATTAATAACCAGCCGAAGTTGAATTAGAAGCATGCCAAGTGGGTGAAATTTCTACAAAGTTTTACTTTTGTAATAAAGAATAAGAGTGGTAAGTCTAATAAAGTAGCAAATGCATTGAGCAAGGTAAGTTTTATTATAAAAGAGTTCAAAGTGGGTGTTGTAGGTTTTGAGGAAATGATATTAATATACAAGGATGATGAAGATTTTAGAGATATCTACACAACAATTCAGAATCTAGTGAGCCATAACAGAAGTTAGTGGATGGACTACCTCATTCAAGGAGGCCTATTATTTTAAAACAATAAGTTATGTATTCCCAAATTTTCCATGAGGGAAAACGTAATCAAGGAAAAACATAGTGGAGGGTTATCTAGTCATTTTGGACAAGATAAAACCTTTGCTCAGGTGAATGCTTTTTATTATTGGATGAAAATGCAAAGTGATATTAAAAAGTTTGTTGAGAAATGCATGGTATGTTAGTATGCCAAAGTAAGGAGTCATAATGCAGGACCATATCAGCCATTGCCAATACCAGATTGACCACGGGATGTATTCAACATGGACTTTGTTCTGGGATTGCCAAAAACCCAGAGGAGAAATGATTCTATTTATGTTGTAATAGATAGGTTTTCTAAAATGGCACATTTCATAGCATGTAGGAAAACTAGCGATGCAACACACATAACCAATTTATTATTTTCAGAGATTGTGAGATTACATGGGTTATCTATAAGCATTGTATCTGACTGTGATACCAAGTTTGTAGGGCATTTTGGGAGGACGCTTTCAAAGAAACTGGGAACTAATCTTAGTTTTAGCTCAGCGTACCATCCTCAAACAGATGGAAATACTGAAATAGTGAACTGGAGCTTGGGGAATATATTAAGGAGTCTAGTATATCAAAATCCCAAACAGTGGGATTTGGCATTAGCTCAAGCTGAGTTCACTTACAATGATACACCAAACCGAAACATTGGAATGAGCCCATTTCAGGTTGTCTTTGGAATGCATCCAAGAGGCATATATGAGCTAAGAAATTTTGGAAAGCAGGAAACTAGGAGCGCAAGTGTTGATATTTTGTAGAATAGATGCAGAGATTGCAGGAAGAAGTCAAGGAAAAATTGTAGGAAAGTAGAAGCAAATACAAGTAGAGGGCAGATCTAAAAAGAAGAGAAAAGGAGTTCCAAGTAGGAGATTTAGTAATGCCACATTTGAGGAAAGAGAGATTTCCTACTAAAACTTGTAACAAATTGAAAATGAAGAAGATAGGACCTTGTAAAATTAAAAGGAAATTTTCAGCCAATGCATATGAGATTGAGTTACCAGAAGGGATTAGCATATCCCCCATTTTTAATGTTGCAGACTTATATCCATTCAGAGAGGTAGAGACAGAGTTGCAGAAAGAACCTATAGGTGATTAAGTTCAAATCGTGAACTCGGAGGAATAGGTACCAAAAGCATTCAATGATGAAGTTGAAGCTATCTTGGATCAAAGAGTATCTAAGAAAACAAGAGGGTAGACTTATTTCCAGTATTTAGTAAAATGGAAAGAGAAGCCAGTGGAAGATTCTAGCTGATTGACAGCAGCAGAACTAAATAAATATGGAGTAAGTCCTGAAAGCTTGAAGGAAAAGTATTTTCTTCCCCGCGAGTCTAATGTAGGAGCATCAGGATTAGCCAACAATGTGAAAACTTGTTCACATGTTGTGGCTAAATAGGTTGAAATTCATTGACTGATGGGTCAAACACGGTTTTTTCTGAGAGGGTTGGATCTCTAGAGCAATTTTTTATAATTCATTATTGTAATAAGTTAGAGATTATCTTATTTTAGATTTAGAGATAGGGATTGTTAGCATAGAGCTAGGAATCAGAAGATTGCTATTAGATCTATTAAAAATAGAGATTTGTTGCTAGATATTGTTAGAGTGTTTATCGAGTGATAAAAACAAAAGAAAATGTAATGAGCAAGAGGAGATAGGATTGTTGAGCGTGGAGAGAGCATAGAATGTGTGTGGATTGCATTTATTTTGAAGATAGAGGTCATTATTTGTGTATGTGGCCTTTAGCCAAGACTCTGTAATGTATTTATGGTGAATAAAACAGTATTGCATGTATTATCATTTGAACAGCCCATGGAGGCTTTGAACATTGATTTCCTTTCTTTGTATTTAAATACTTTGATTCTAGTCTTGTGCTTTTATATTTCATGGTGAAAATCCTTGCATTTAAGACAGACTTGGTGTAGTTTGGGTTCGCAAGTGGAAATCCCATTTACGTAGGGAATTAATGCAAAAAACTTAGTCAATTCAGCTAACCAAACGTGAAATAATATAAAGGTTGATTTTGGGACTTATTGGGTCCAATAATTCATATATATATTGCATCGCTCAAACCATTTGGCAAGTGGCAAGTCCTATCCCCAACCATTGGTGATATGTGATCACCGACATATCGAATCGACATTTCAGAGCAGGAGTAATAAGCTGTAAAGTGATACATTGTGATTGCTGATAGCGATACATGATATCGCATCAGATATCTATCCAAGAGAAAGCACCAATACTGCAAGCCTTCCAACTACCGATTGCAATAGGGTGACTTCATCTGGACCATTAGATGTCATAGTTCCATATCAATGGTCAACAACCCTTGGTGCCTTGAATTCTGTGTACGATAGGCATGCCAATACAAATGGTAAAGATTAATGTTTTTGTGGGTTTTTCCAATGTATTTCGAAAAAGGGCCGAATATCGGGTTATAGTGTAAAAGGGGATCACGGGGTGATTGTGGGTCATATTGATCCAAAACTCTTTTATTATTGCACCATTATTTCTGTCTGCACCACTTTTGTATAATTATAGTAGGCATACTTGTTGTTATTTGTTTTCTTGCAACTAGTGTAGATTTACAATTTGTTCTTTGTGTTTTTGAAATTTCTGAGTATTGCCTATAGCCTATAGAGCATTAGTGGTGTCTGTCCAACCTAGTTTCCCTTTAGTTGCATCAGATCAACCAAAGAAGAATACATTGGATGATGCACACATACTTCTGAGCCCTCTTAAGTATGTAGGAACACTAGTTTGATAATTAAAGTTGAGACACTCAGGAGTTTCATCATTATTGTTGTAATATTGAGGGTCATCACATATCTACTTCCATCCTTACTATTCTGCATATACGCTTTAGTTACTATAAAAAATACATTTTGGTGTTGAACTTATAAAATTTCATGATAATGTATGTTCTATATTCAATACCTTCTTTTCTCAAATTTTCTCTACCTTCAGGTTGAAAGAGATTTGCAGTTGTCTACATCACTCAAAAATCACTGGAAGGAGGCTGGTATGTTTCTTTAGAAAGTTGTAAATTGTCCAATCATTCATGTATACTTCTAAGAATTGATGGATGTAATCCCTGAAGGCAGTTATGACAATCCATGAGAAAACAAAAGGTGCACTCTTCAAACTGAATGGCATGACATGATATGTGTAAGACCCCCATTATGTGGTGAATGTTATTTTCTTCTTATCTTCTTGCACTATGCGAAGTTGATGGTATCCTGAGAATCCATCAGTGAAAGAGTATACTTCATTCCCAACAATGTTATATAGGACCTCATCACCAAAGGGTGTTAGAAATGGGTTATGTACAAATGCATTATTTAGGCTATTGCAATCTATGCAGACCTTGATTTTGTGGCATCCTTCTTATTTTGTATTACAATTAGGCTGATCCATGCTTCATCTAATGGGGATATAAGTCTCGCTTCTAACATATTATCAATATCTCTCTTGAACTTCTGTTTTACTCTTGGGTTGAGCCCGTATGGTTTATTTTTTACTGGTCGTGCATTTGGCTTCAACATAATCTTAATTTCCCCAATTTCCCCTTTATTCCTTTCAATTCAGCGATCGAGGCTGGGAATAAGTCTTCATACTCGCACAAAAAATAAAAAAATTCTTTAGTTTTTTTTCTCATCCCAATAATCCCCAATGGATGCCATCTTAGATTTCTCTTTTGAGCCAATGTTGTGCTTCTGCAACTTTACTGGGAGAAAATTGTAGCCATCCATTAGATGTTCCTATGGAATATCTCGTTCTCCTTTAGTTTATTGAAATTCCAGGTATCTGACTCATTCCAAATCATCCTCCTCTGGATCTGCGTTAACATTTCCGCAAGGCATGAATTTCGAATACCCTGCTTCATATAAATATTTTAGGAACTTCTCATTAATGCACCCTTTCCAAAACTATCCTAGAGTAAATAGGATCCTTTTAATGGCATGTGGGGCTTCAAATAGTCGTCAATCATTATCCTTGAATGAGAAATTGATACTGAATTGTTTAGCCATAACGTCCCAATCTTCGGTTTGTTTTCGAAGTTCCTCTTGTATATACCATTCTTAGGAAACTGTACTCAAGGTAATTATGAAAATTTGTAACCAAAATTCCTTTGTGACTCACTCTTTTCTCCATCTCTTTGTGCAGTCCTCTAGATGTTTCCCGAAACTAAAGTCCCCCCATACTTCACCATCTCCTGTGGGCGGTCTCGTTCTTGTTTAAACATTTCCCTCATGTCCCACTTGATTTTATCAGTCACAAATGGTGTTGTGATGTTCTCCCCACCATCTTTCTGGGGTGTCCTGAAATGCATTGTCCAATAATGGGATGTTGTGGCTCTCCCTTGTAGTTATATCAACCTTATTCAAAAAATCATCTACTAATTCTATACCATGGAAGGTTGGGTAATTACTTACCTCAGTTCCAATCTAGTAAAATCAAAATATATTGGCACAACGTTTGGTATCAACCTCGTATCCTCCTTATTGCCAAACATCCCAAGCATCTTCCGAACCAACTTTTGAGCTCTATATGCTTCTCCAACTGACTGATCCTCATGTCGTGGGATTGATGAAGTCTTCTCTTTTTCTTTCAATTAGCCTATACAAGTGATATAACATTCCAGGCTCATCTCGATCATCTACAGGCCCTTCTACTTCAAAAATCATCAACTCGTTTTAAGGTCGATGATGGCATAGTTCTCATATGCCCAGTCGATACCAAGGAGTGCTACATAAGGGTCATTATCACCCATTATATCTATTACTTCAAATTAGACATGAATTTTTACCCCTACTACATCTATCTCGACAACTTCTAGCCTTCTGATGGGTAAGATTTAGTATTGGTTTGCCATCCATAGTTGAATTGGTGAATATTCCAGTTGCGGCTTCCTTAGTGCTTCCCATGTTTTTCGAGGCAGGATATTAACATCTGATCCTAGATCTAGCATTATATCTTTAATATGAAACCCTATAGCTTGAGCATCAATCTAGAATTCCCTACTATTCCTTTTCTTATTCCTCTAAATCCTCCTTGTATGTCTTTCAAGCAGATTTTTTCATATTTCTTCTTCTCTCAATTCTTCTTCTAGTAATAATGCTTTTAGATTCCTAAGGAACTACCCTAGCACATGTTCATTATCAAATATTTGTAGGAATAGCCTAAACCATTCTTCAATTGGTCGAGAACTTTCAGTTGTGCCTGAATCCTGCACCTTGTACTTTTTAGCTTCCGTTAAGTTATCAAACAACTTGGCTTCTTCCCGATAATATTGCTTCTATTGTGTGGGATTGTATGAGCACTTCATGGATGCCACCCAAACAATTGAGGGTTGGTCTTTCACTCCATAACCATCCCCTATCTTCTTACCCCCTCTAGTAACTATGTTTACATTGGTTGGTGTGATAATGTCAATAGTCTCTGGTTCTATGTTGATCAAGTTAGTTCCCCGCTGCCTGGTGCTTTCTTCCCATGTTGAAATTAGCTCGGGAAAATCTTCTATGGCATGTGAATTGACCCGAAAATACGAGCTCTACGACCTTCTTGGGAGTGGGTAGTCTCTGGCAACATGTCCCTCTTAATCGCAGTTGTAGCACCTCACGGGTCCTCTATCCTCTGTTCTTCCTCCTCTCCTACCTCCTCCCTCTCCTCGCCAACCAGTTTCATTAATTCTGAATGTTGACCAGTCTAGTCATTTTGCTAAGGCGTCTAACACTCGACACTAGTTGGTATGGTGATTCATTGATGCACACAACTCACAATAATTTTTGTTGGGCACATTGGAGTAATTCTACAATATTGGACATAGTCATAGAAAATGTCCATAGATTCTACAGACTTCATAGTAGACTTGTGAATTTCAGTACAAGAATGGTCCTTGCGATCCTAATGCTGCAACACCTATTGTTGGTGGGGCCCCTCATGATTTTTCAAGGTCTGTTGAACTACTTGTGCCTTGCAATCTTGGGACTTTAGTTGCTACATGGCCCTCTATCAGGCAGTGTATGCACCGTACATTGGGTCTGTTAACACCCAGGTTGTTCCCTATGACTCCCAAGGGAATACGGTCGGGGTAACCACTAACCAGTCTTTGGACTACAGCTTCTAGCCCAGCTGTAATCAAAGAGGGCTCTCTCTGTAAGGTTTGTCACTGTTCTTATGGATTTTTAGGCTAGTTATGAAGTAAAGGTTTGTTTGTTTTTTGTTTCGTTGGGAGGATGTTTTCTGATAATTATGTAATGTTCTCTGTAGGCAAATTAATCTATTGGGCAATGGGGTCTGTAGCTGTTGTTTCCTTGAGATCCTGGTTTAGTGCAGCTGGAATTACAGGGCCTTCATCTATTTCATAAAACAAACTGTAAATTGTGAGGGTGAACTGTGAATCAACCAGTGAGGAGCAGTTAAGAATTCTTCACTGAGTTGGGATGTGGGAAAGGGACCTATTACTCAAGAGCAACACCTGAATTCCTGAAACAGTAGATCACTGTGCTGATATAGTGTGAAAGGTAGCAATTAAGAATTACACTTTCATTATCATAACTGAAGAAAACATTTATAATAGCTTAGATTGAGTTCAGGGTAATCTGAGATCAAATCCTGAGACTATTCTTTTTCCTTTCTATTAGATATTTAGAACATGGAAAACGTGAATGATATATGAAAGATAACAAACATATAACAGAAAATAACAAGAAAACTTATTGAGTCATGAAATACGCAGGAATCCTGCAACATTCAACCATACACCAGCAAGACATCAAGAGACACAAAGCTTTGGAAATCCCATCATCCTTTGTATTAGTTCTCTGAAGATTTACAATAGAAGAGGAACAAAATAGATATCAAGAGATTTATTACATCCAATATCCAACCCCTGCTAACAAGTGCGAGGGGGAATATATAGAAGTCTATTACAAAATATCTCAGGCATTGAGTCATCTGAGAGGGAAAATATCTCCACCAACTTGTTCAGAGATTGCAGATGAAAAGTTATTGCAATATTTAATGAACTATAAAGGCTCTTAACTCCTGTCAGAACAATTTTGACCTTCAGGCTCACGGAGTCGGTTTGAGCGCTTTGGTGTAACTGCCGAATGACGTGTCTGTGCAGCTGTATCTTTCTGTAGTTTCTCGGCCCTGTCACCTGTGACTGTTGATGCTGCTGTGGTGGCCGAATACTTGTGCTGAGTTGGCTCAGCCTCTTTCTGCATACCTGCTGATGTGTCTTTGTCTTCCTGTGTATGAAGATTTAAATATTTTCAAAAAGCAAAATTACAATTACTGACTTTGATTTAACAGTAATCGTATCAATTCCTCCCATACATCTGGTGCAGGCAACTGATGCTTCAAAATTGAGCCCATGGTCTCAT
>APFE030235887.1:954-14779 GCA_000404065.3 Pinus taeda
GGTGGCTACATGCCTCTGAACTATGTTACAATCAGGCTCGAAGGCCTATTTATTGTTGAGAAACAATGGAAAACCCTTCACATCCCAAAACCTAACCCTAGAAGATGAAATGCCAAATTGGGCCCCGTGTGGGTAAATTGGTACATCAATTTCCTGGGGTCGTAACTTTGGCATACGATCTCCATTTGCCTCCAGATTTCCCAAAAAACGTCATTTAGGACCTCAAAACGGCTCTGGAAGTTCAGGACCCGAAAAACTGCTAAAAATAGTAAACTGTGCTACAATTTAGGAAACTGAAAAAACTGAAAGAGATAGTTGTGGGGGTCTCAATGGAATAGGTGGGTGGCCACCAAAATCCACCTAGATCACCCCACCATTGTTTCTCTCAGCTTTTTCAATTTCCTTAATTGTAGCACAACTTACTATTTTTAGCAGTTTTTCAGGACCTGAACTGCTGGATCTGTTTTGAGGTCCTAAACGACATTTTTTGGGAAAAATCAGAGCAACATGGGTCCATGGACCATGTTTCTCTTCCAAAAGTTGTATTTCTTGGATAAATCTTTCTAAGGAGATATTGTGCGTGTCAAACGGAGATCATATGCCAAAGTTACGACCCCAGGAAGTTGATGTACCAATTTACCCAAACGAGGCCCACAATTTGGTGTTTCATCTTATAGGGTTAGGTTTTTGGATGTTTAGGGTTTTCCATTGTTTCTCAGCAATAAATAAGTCTTCGAGCCTCATTGTAACACAATTCAGAGGCATGGGGCTGCCACATCTCTTCTCAAAGATAAGCTTTCATCGCCCTAGCTGGTTTATTTCCATTTCTGTTTGTAAGCATATTTCGGTATTTCACATTAATGAAATGAAGTATTATTTCCACTACATCTCTGTGTTTATGGTTATCTCTGTAGTTTGTTGCGTTCCTGTTTAAATCTGGATCAAATTATCAAATGCCCAATCTAGTCCAAGAAATCTGGATAGGGGTTGTTGTCATCCATAATTTCTATCACTTCAAAATATGGAATAGTGCGTACTCCTTCAATGTCTACTTCAATGCCTAATAACCTCCCCATAGGGAATATTTTTTGTTGGTTGGCCATTCTTAAATGAATTGGTGACCATTGTAACTTCAGCTGACCCATCAATTTACAGGTCTGCTTTGGTAAAACATTGGCATCAAACCCTAAATCCAGAATAACCTGATCCATGTTGGATTCTTTGATCTTTGCAGTGAGCCTCATTTCTTTTCCAGTCCTCCTCTTATGCCGATGTCAATTTTTAACTGCCCACATGTTGCTTCTTAGTACTTTTGTTATACAAAAAAATACCTCCTCATCAACTCAGAGGTGAATGACAGGATGACTGAAGCAAAGACCACAATTGCAGGCCTTGATTCCACACTAACGCTGGTTGCACACTGAAAACCTACTTTATAAAGCTTGTTACCAATCCTAAGGGAGCGTTAGTGACCCCACTAACTCATGTTACTATTGAAGGGGAAGCGTTAGTGAAACTAAGGGAAGTTCAATGGGTCAAGCCAATGAATTGACTCACAAATATCCAGATATTTATCCCTAAATTTGCTCAAGAAGAGAAAGGAAACATCCAAAATCAAGATATTTGGAAGATTTCTAATCTAAGAAAAGAAGGCAAATGGGAAAGATCTGAAAAGCAGAGCAATTTCATTTCTTTTGCCCTAGTGAACTCTAGGAGGAACTTGGCAACCCTAACTCGATTGCTATATAAGCAAGGTGAGGGTTATTGTGAAAGGGGTCAGAGCATTTGAAAGGATAGCCCACTAAGTTGTTGTGAATTGTCATACACTTGAAGAAGTGAGCTGAAATAGAGAGAGAGAGAGAGAGAGAGAAGAATAAGGGGCAAGGGAAGATTGATACAATGGATGGTTGTAATTACTCTTCCATTATTAATACAGAACTGCAGTTGTGTTCCCTACTCCATAGTGTCGATAACATTGTTCATTGAGTCGTTCATTTCAATACTTGTTTAGATGAGTGGTTTAGTTGTATGTAAATAGATGTTCATTGTGCATTCATATATTAGTTTTCAAGATTGTATGTTGTGATTGTGTTTTCCTTTCCTTTGTGCAGGAATTGATTTGAAGTCAGCTTTGAGGGAGTTCTTCTGGGCTACATAGTGATCTCCAAACAAATCTAGAAGGAGACTTGAGGTAATCCTCTTTCCATACTTTGTTAACTTATATTTGATAGATGAACATGTGTATGACTTGGTAGCTCTTTCAGATAATCTTACAGTCTTTCGAAGGTCCCAGGAAGGCCTTTGAGGGTAGTTTTCATTCTCCATACACTGTGCATTTTACCCCATAGCAGAATTGGCGACTTCACTGGGGACTATACATCTAGTTCCCGTTTACCCAAACTCTTCTCTGTACTCTCTTCTTTCTAAGAGCTCCCTATTCTTCAGCAAACTTTTTCTGATCCACCAAATATCTTGCTGCATCCTACTAGTATACATTCATCTCAGAAAATGATATTGGAAACCATTGTTGTGCAAAATTTCCCACACTAATGTAGGTTACGCGGCTACACAGAGCTTTATAAAGCATTGTGCCTATGTACAGGGAGCGTTAGTGACCCTACTAACTCTTTGTAACCACTGTTATAGAGCGTTAGTCTCCCTTTGCCTTCATTTCCAGTAGTGTCTGTGGACCAAAAGGGATGGAAAATCTTCTCATGGGTTGAAATAAGATCTATAACTGTATTATGTCAGCAAAATTGGTGTCCTAGAAATTTATTTTTAGGAATTTGTTTTGGTTTTTCTCTCTTACAAAACATTTTTTCTGAAAGAAGGACTGATATTTTGTATTCATCATTCTGTTTAAATAGTTGCGAGTTGCTTCATTTTGGTTTTCAGTAGTTGTTAGGACATATTGGAAAAGAATCTTTTGGTTATGCATGTGTTAAAAGACTATAGATGCATAGACAAAACTATGAATTTGTGAAAAATATGAATATGTAGAATAAGGCTTGTTTGCATCAAATTGAATTTTTTTTTCAAAGCATTGTTTCTCATGATTTACTGAGTCAAGAGTCTCACCATATTTCATACATCAACACCCCTACCGAAGACAAATAATCAAGTACACATAAAATTTACATTAAAATCAATCAGTTACTCTTTTGAGCAAACCAACATTAGCTAGGCTAGGATCTTGGGATAAGCATGTGAGTGAACTGCCCAAGGTTGAAAACCAAAACTAGTGTTGTTAACAAGAAAAAAATTCCTTCTACACTCATATTACTGGGACGACTCCACTAACAACGGAGCAAAATGCGAGACAACATCGGACTGTAATTGAAGGTAGCTTGCCTTCTTTTACAAATCCTTTGGGCATTCTGTGTACAGGGGGTCCCTTCGGGGATTTCGAAACTGAGTCGAGGACTCAGATATCCTACCCACACAGTGTGTTGTCTATGACTATGTCCCTGGCAGTGATGTCTATGATTTGAGGTATCTCTAGTGGCCAAACTTATAGGGACTTACATAAGGTGACTGGGATGGGTTGTCCTAGTACCTAACACAGATGGATCTACTTTGTCTTTAGTTTTTGGGAGGGTCCTCATCTTCACAAGAGTACTTGGCCCCTCAATTTGAGGTTCGGGCGAAGCTCTAAAGTAACCATAACTGTACATTTGGCCATCCTTCTCTGTTATTCATTGAGATACCGGGTTTCATCTCTGGTGATCGGTGCTTCTCAGACGAGGTAATTTCCCTCTATTTGCTTGATCAATCCAATTTAGTGTATATATATATATATATATATATTATAATAATATAATATATATATAGATATATAGATATATTAGGTACCTGAGTGCTATCATTTTGAGACTTTAACGAAAATCACAATAAAAATTTATTGATAAAATTAACAGTCGCCATAGCTACATCCAGCCCTCGTCGTCACTCTAGACGATTGCTAGGACTTATTCCACTCATTGTGGAGGATTTGATGAGTTCCATTGAACCGGATTCCCCATCTTCAGGGGATCAGTCTCCTAGATCTCACACGGGATCTGTTTGGACTACCAACAATTCAAGTTTGCTGGAGGATTTCTTTATCGAAGGATTCCTTTCTTCCTTTAACACCCTGCTCATGAATCCGTTGGAACGTGTCTTGGCTCCCATGGTACCTGTACTTCCTGCTTTGGTAGTTGGAACATTTCCATCTATCCAATCGATGACTAATGGGTTGTGGAACTTTGTGGACACTTTCAGTCCCCCACCACTTCCCCAGTCGACAGTCTCCACAACACCGGTAATGGCGAATCCCGCTATCCCGTTTGTCCCAGGTACAAACACTCACACGACACCTTCTATGAGTGGAACCCAGCAGATGCCAGGTTCCACCCCTATGGTGCCACACTATATACCTTTGACAAGTGCCACATATAATGCTCCTTATAACACTCAATGCGGCACTATGGGTGCGGTTCCTGTTTACCAACAATATGGTTGGCCGCCAATGTACAGTTCAAACCCCCAGACTCAAATATCTAGGGCGTTCCCAATATGCACATGTCGGTAGGGAACGTAACAGTTCCCCCTCCGTTCTCAGGCATGCATGGTCAATTGCTAATTGACATGAGTGTCCCCTCTATCAATCAAGGCCAAATGGTCAGTTTCGTGTTAGGCGGGAATCCACAAGGGGTTCCCAACCAGTCCATGGGGGCACCCTACTCACATACTCAAATGAGGCAAGGGGGCACTTCTTATACTGGGGGAAATTTCATACCCCGGTATCAAAATCCTCATGGAAATCCACTCTACAACACCATACCGCAAAGCAACTGCTACACCACGCAACCCATGTACACTATGGGGAACCAAACGATGGGAGGAGCAAAAAGTTCCTCAAATCATCCATCATCACCATGGTCTGAGTCGAGGGCACCTAACTCTCTACCTTTCTTGGCAACGTTGGATAGACCCAACTTATACAAGTTGACAAACGACCCCATCTATCACAACTTACAATGGCCGCCAATCCCACATAAAATACCAACAGACATCCCAAAGTTCGATGGAAAACAAGGGGAGGATTTGGGCACCCACATCACCACCTACCATCTCTGATGTGTTTCAAAATCTATGGTGGATGATAGTGTCTAGTTACATCTTTTTCCCTGCACCTTCACTGGCAACGCAGCGAAATGGTATATTGAGTTACCACGTGCATCAGTAAAAACCTTTGACACTTTACCGATGGAATTACTAAATCACTTCTAGTTACCAATCCGCTATGAGACCGAGACAGAGCTCCTCACTTCATTTCATCAGGATACCGCCACCCACATCTCTGATCATATTCATGAATGGAGGTGTAGGCAGATGTTAGTAAAAGCTCCCATCCCAGACTTTCTCTTAACAGACTGGTTATGCAAGAACTTACTCCTTCAAATCACTAGAGATGTTGCTCTAGGTGGTATGGTCACAGAAGACCAATCCATACGTCATGTCGAGCACTTAGATTTGATATTCACAGTCTGGCACTCTTTATGACATAATCCCCAATGCTCCTGGGAACCCAAATGCTTCCGCTGCTCAGCACCCCGGAGTGCACGCCGACGGGATTGTCAGTGCAACCTTTGGGGCTGTTGTAAAACAACTCAGTGGTTCTATTGCCAAGTTGGCAGTGGACCCCTCTACCAATACAACTGCTCTTCTTGCCACTGCAATAAACTTTGTGTAGTCTATGCAAAAATCCAGTGGCAAGAACAAGAAGAATAAGAAAAAGACCGCTCCTTCTGAAGAGTAGTCACCCAAGTAGCCCAACCCAAAATAGAGGCCACTGTGCCTACTGATGAGGAAAAGGACAAACCCACTAGATATCCATGTAAACTCTGTGCTGAAGACCACACAACTTGGCATTGTTTGCAACTTCAGGAATGCACAGACTACCTTGCTGAAAGGGATTCTAGTAAGGCACTTGCTGTCCTTAGAAATCCTTTTCCTACTCAACAGCAGCAAAATATTATTGCCAACCAACCACAACCCTCATAAGGGGGCAACTATGGTTCGCAAAATCCTTCGGCTGGTGAAGGATCTTATACCATTTACACATTTGAAACGGTAGAACTCGCCACAAGAGCCAAATCTTATGGAGTTCCTGTCACTCCGGCAGTAGAACCATCCTCAGGTCAAAATCCATCTCTGTCCAATGATTTACATATCGAAAGGCTGGTTCAGGACTTTGTAATTAGTCCCTCAAAAGGGTCACTTCGACGCACAATGCACAAACATTTGCACGTGCCGCCCAACACTACAACATCGTAGAAGATTTGGCACAAGCGCCATCGATTATGTCGGTGCTCAAAGTATTACAAACATGCCCAACACAATGGAAAGCTTTGCTTTCAGCTATTGGAGGTATTGACCCAATGGATTCCATGCTTGCTCTTTTCAACATGGACAAGTGTAAACCTCCCCTTTCTCACCAGCTTGCATTCTAGGTGCATATCACTTCGAAAGGTAAAGGTATACATAGAACTATCATCAATGAAGGTGCTTCTACCTGCGTCATGTAGGCTTCATGTTGGCTTGCCCTGGGTTCTCCAACCCTAACTTTGCCGTTGAACTCCTTGAATTCTTTCGACGGCCACACCTTTATCCCGAAAGGGTACCTAGCTAATTTCCCCATCACTTTGTATGGGAAAACCGTAACAGTAGACATAGAAGTCGTGGACAAAAATATCGACTATAATATCTTGTTGGGTCATAGTTGGATATATGCCATGATGGCCATAGTATCTACTGTCTTTTGCATCATCCTATTTCCATTGGATGGAAAGGTAGTTATAGTAGATCAGTTGTCTTTTTGCACCCCTGATTATTCACCATTACCAAGTGGCTCCGTACCCCTAGTAGGAGGTGAAACTGAATCTTGTGTCAGTTTAGGTACCATCTACTTAAGGCTTCTTCCCTCATGGGTTGTTTTCCTCTTCAGCCACCCAAGGTTTCATAGACAATCAACATGCTTTCATCTATTCGTCATGAACTGACTGATCCATGGATCCTGCTGGCTCCTTCAGACCTTGACACATTCAGAGACCAAATGCCGTTGTCACCTGCTGAATCGGCCGACCAAGCCATTCAATTCGCATCTCTAGTCATGTTGGTTACAGCTGATGGTACCACCACCCTTCCCATAACCGCTCCTCCTTTAGATCCATTCAATCAACTCCTTCCTACGAACAAAACTGTTTAGGAAATCATGAGATTTGGAGAACAACATTGGGAGGATTGGCACCATTGTGTCCCGATATCTGATTCAGACAAGATGCCTTTTAAAAACCTATCCCCTAACATACCAGAAAGTGTTTCCTCACCATACGGGATCATCCAAACTTTGGATGCAAAAGGAAACATGGGCAACACTTCTAGAACATTGCCCACATATATTTCGGTCACGACAGGCATCGTGGAAAACATCCAGATGCGAGCAGATTTCAGTCTTGAGGAAATTACAAGCTCCACCTGCCTAGATGAGGAATTCCATGATGAATTTGTTTGGTCTCATGAGGAAATGCCCAACTTTAATCCATTGTTTTTTGTGCATGAGATCCAACTTTACGACGAAGCAAATTGAAATGGGTGGCCAATCTCTTCCCTAGAAATAGTCGTTGAACCCATGCCCGGCACTACGGTCGAAGAAGAAAGCTTACTATACCTTAAACAGATGGATAAAACCCATTGAGAGGCCAACTTGGCACTCGAGGCTCACAAGCGCCAGGTACAATCTCTATTTGCAAAAGAGCTTAAGTTTTCTCCTTACCGAGAGGGCGACCTTGTGTTGCTATATCATCCAAAAGATGACCTCTTGGAGGCACACACACTTCAACCCAAAAGGTTAGGTCCCTATGTCGTAACGAAAGTCCTCCCCACGGGGGCATATGAACTGCAGGACAAAGAAGGAGTCCCACTCAAGGAGCCCACATATGGGCTCTATCTGAAAAAGCATTATGCCTAGTATTGCACTGGGCACATGCTTTGTAATTTTATGTATTCATAATTTTTTGCTTCCCTTTTTGGTGTGATTGGATTGTTTTGTTATTTAGTGGAGTACATGTCTTATGCATTCTTCTCACAATGCAGATGTTGTCGTTACCTTTAGCATATGTAGGATACACGGATCATGCCAGTTGTCACACACAACACATTGCATCAGCTGCTTGGGTCATTTACACACCCGAATCAGAACTATTTTGCTCCAGAGGGATCTTTCCTGGTACCACCACCAACAATATTGCCGAGTAAATTTCTGTTGTTTCACTTCTCACGGAAGCGTCGTCAAGGGACATCTCCAATCTGGTGGTCAGGTTAGACTCCTAGCTAGTTGTTATGCAATTGACTAACTGTTATCACATTCGTAATCCAACCTTGTTGCGTCATTATCTAAGGGTGCGACTCTTGGAACGTTGATTTCAAATAATCATATATGAACATGTTCCTCGAGAATTAAATACAGTTGCTGATTCATTAGTTAACTATGTATTAGATTGACGTTTGTCTCATTCTTTATAAGAAGCATGCATGAAAAGTAAAACATTTATTGAGTTAAAGTTTTGTTACAAAAAACATTTAAAAAACACATTTACACCACCAAAATACCAAAAATTTATGTATATATATATAGATCGTCATCCAGTCTTTTACATCAAAATATTTCAAAAATTGGATGTTTTAAGTACAAAATGGCTATAAAAATCCCAGCTACATATACTCATATGGCTACGCCAAAACACCTACTAAAAAGAGCCTATTGCTCCAAAAATGCTAAAACCACTCTAGCTACCCTCCGAAGAGGAACCAGAAACCGCTCAAGTACACCAACTGTGTGCCGTTGCATATAAGAGGGAATCTCCCTCATAGGAAGGAAGAGGGACACCCATAGTCAAACCCTCCAGGTTCGTCAGAACCTCATGGAGACTGTCAACATCGCTCCCTCCAGCAAATAGTTGGCCTCCTCATCGCACATGGCGAGGTTTGCCTACAGGTCATAATGGTGCCACATCTGTGTTAAGCATAAAAGTTTCATGTAAGTACTTATTTCGCCTATAAAAAAATTACATAAACATTCAAAAGCTAAAAAATACTTAATGTATTGTCAAAATTATTCTCACCTTGAGGACCCTAGTTGGTCTCAGGCGGTAACATCAAGTCTGGGTCGTCGGTGAAGTCCATGCCTTCATAAGCATAGTCATCAATAATCACAATCTAGCTATGAAGCCACTGGAAGAAGTCTTCGTCGAAGAAATGTCAAATATGTCCTCCTCCTGTGCGAGGATCGAGTGATGACCAGCGACCCTGCCTTGGATCCCTCGGATCAAGGGGACCTAAGCTCATCCATGGATGCATGACAAATACCCTCTCAAGGAAAAATAAGACTATTATAGTACCATACCCAAAACTGTGTTGGTTATGAGTCTTGCATGCTTTTAATTCTATCTTCAATTGACGAAGCACTACTTCACACCAATTGAACATCTGGGGCTGGGCACAGTCAACCGCAAGCAACAGTTGGCCTTTGTTGCAACGTGTGGACTCTTTGACCCCGCCAACTACACAATCAACCATAAAACTGCCCTCATAGACTGGGATCTTATCCTCTCTATGGGGACTCTGTTGCTGACTAGTCCACTCTCAAGGATGCAGTAAGTTTGTACTAGCTCTGAGGTAGATCGTGGATCTGGCTTGCCACCAGTGAGGTTTGCCTGTGCCCCATGGCACGACAAACAAGTCAAAAAATATATGTCATCCTGGTCAATAGCCAACACCTGATCTCCAATCCTGAACACTTGCTCGTGTTCATCCCAGCGCTAGATAATCCATCTCAGCAAATCCTCTTGCTCTTTCATCATACTTAAGTAAACCACAACAGTGCAATGCAAGTATGCATGCTGGATCATTTCACATTAGCAATTCTCATTATCATGGGCCTGTTCTCTCCATAGATGAATCATTTCGGCTTGAAACCTGCACATAATAACTCTAAAACCAGTTAAAATGGGGCAAAATCACCTAAGGAATCCATGCATGAGGGTTTTAACTGCGCCCTTTAGCTCTAATGCTACCCCCAGTGCTACACAAGAAGGATTAACGCCCTCTAGTGGCTTGTACAGAGTGTTTAATGCTCCCTACTGGCCATCTGGAGGGTGTTAGTGCATAAATAAGGCTTCGGGGCACCTCAGATCTGCAAAATTCCACCCATAAAACTGTCAAGAAAGGTCAAGTAATGCATAGAGCAAGGTTTTAGCTTTCACCTGGGACTGACAGCACACCGAATGGTCGCCCGGATCGACTGCAATAATCTGCCGAAAGTTTTCTCCTCTTTAGCTCTAGAATGCTCTCACAAAATTCAAAATAGTGAACATGATGCATGTGAATGCTCCAAGCATCTCCTTATATAATTTTGGAGATATGATTTTATGAAAATCATTAAAGAGGAAGTAGTCCATTCTCCATGATTTTTTATCATGCATGAACCCATATGATAGGAATTGCTGCTTTTTTATACTTTTTGCCATTTTTGATGAAAGTACTTCAGGAATGAAAATAGTAAGAGCTGCATGCAATTTGTTAGCATTTGAGATTTCACCTAGGCTGAGATAGACAAACCTCAAAGCTACATCAAACCATTTCACCTCGTAGCTAGCCCTACGAGGTATGAGAAGGCTCTCTCGGGTCAAACTTGGTAGATTTCTCAATAAGATGAGTTTGACCAATTAGGAATAAGGATTTTAGGCTAGTAAACTGATAAGGGGAATTGATTTAGAGTTTTCGGGTTTTTTGGTGGCAGTTGGAGGGAGTGCAATTCAGGGTGCGGGGATTGAGCTCAGTTTTTGCAGGTGGGTCTTTGGGGCAAGGTAGGAGTTTATGCTGATGCCTTTAGCTGAAAAAGATGATCAGGGAGGAAAGGAGAGAGGCTAAAGAGGGCGAACAATGAATTCAAATCCTCTCTAGATAGTGGAAAACATAAATTTTAAACAAAATTGAAAGCTGAGCATGGCATGCATGAATTCAAACTTTATCACTTCTTTTGTTTAAGTAGCAGCAAGAGATTAATAAATGGAACACATAAACACACTTACAATAACAGTAGGAAACACACCATCAACATAATAATCCACAAGAATCCACAATGAAGTCTGCGAAACCCTGGCCTTCCTTTTCCTCGAATTGCAGAAAATACAAGTCAAAAATACAATAGCACTTCTCCCTCTAGAGTCCAACCATGAAAATGAGAAAGAGAAGGCATAATATAGAAGTTCAAACCTCTTCCCCCACCTCTAGGGGTCGATCTCAGCTTCCTAGGAGCTGTTACAACTAATTCTAAATCAGTCACTAGATAATAGGCCAGCACAACAACTTGCCTCTAAAAGTTAGGAAGCCTATCCATGCATTAAATATTCACTATTTACATCAAAGAAGCTTCTAGAAGAGGTAAATAAGAGTAAAAGTATCTAATGTCATGAAATTTACACAAGAATCCATCAATTACATGCCTAAATAATCAACCCAAGTGAAAACTGTGCTTAGCTGGCCGAACTGGTCAAAAACTGGCAAATTTTGCTTGACTGGTCGCACCTCTGGCTTGACTAGTCGCACCTTTTGGTAGCGCTGTTTGAGGGCCTTCCCGGAGTCCAAATCAGGTGCAGGATAGCTCGTTGGAAAGGTATAGAAGTCTACTTTCCAACACAACCAGAATTTCGGAATTTGGAGTTGATTTGACCCCTCAAAAATCAAATCTCCCAAGACTGCTTTCTGCAACTCAAAAAATGGGCAGAAAGTCAAAATTTGGTTGTATTTTGAGCTTTTGGCTGCCCAAATCTTCACAAAATTTGAAACCCTTCCATAGGCAAGTGTAATTTTACAAGACAAATCCAACCATGTAGATTTTTCCCTGTTCCGAGCTATATCGACGACTCGTCTCGTACGGGGTGAGACGAGTCGAGTGGCCAAAACCTGTAAAATTCCAAAAAATGCCAAAAATGCCTCAAAATGCTCAAAATCCTCAAAATCTCTTGGGTTTGCTGCTTGGAGGAAGATAATGAGTACCATGGTGAGTGAGAGATTCCTCGGCCAAGATACTAAGCAGGTTCATCTTCTTCCTTCCTTTGGGAGCCTTGGTCAACCTCCTTTGAAGAATCTTCATTTTTGCCTGGCAAACATGCATCCTTCCTCTCTTTTATGATGACCACCTTTGCCTCCCCTACGAGGCCTCCGCTGTACCTCAACCTCTGTGGAAGAAGACCGGTAATCACCTTACTCATAGGTTTCAGTGGTTGAAATGGTGCTTTTGAGCAAAGTGGAGAAAATAGATAAAGTAAACTGCTGCCCTTGCCTGCAAAAATACTGAGTTGTATGCTGTTTTCAAGGGGAACAAAATTATGAAGGAAATGTTAGGGGAGGGAATTTTTCATAAGGAAAGGGAAACATATAAAAATAGGGAATTTCTAAGGGACAATTCACAAACTGTGAAACATACAATCTCATCTTAATTACCGGGAAATCATTTGCAAAGAAATGTTTTTATTAGGGAAACATGAATGATAATAACCAAGAGAAAGGATATACATGCTCAACAAGAGGTAAGGGACAGCATGTATAATAGGGGTATGGGACAACATTGTTGATTTGATTTTTTGTCTTCTAATGTACATCATAGGGCAAACTCTATTTTTTCAAAGGGATTCATGTACATTAGGTCATAAGGGGAAATGGGATTTTATTTAAACAGGGATATTAGGGATAAAAGGGAAAACAGGGCTTATGGTTTTGGGAGACACAACAACATGATTTTGTAATCACCATTCACAGCAATATGTCCTTTTTATAAATATACACAGCTGCATTTCTTTGGTTTTGCTTTAAATATACACAGCAAATATGTTCTCTATTTTGTAATGACTATGCACAGTCATATTGCCTTTTTCTTTTTGTTTTTGACATTTTGCCATCATATTGCCTTTTCTTTTTGCACATCATTTTATTCTTGCTGTGTTTATTTGTTTTCCTTGCTGTGTGAAGGACGTTAGGGTTTTGGGTAGATTAGATGGAGGGCATTAGGATTTAGGGAATATATGTGAGGGAGGGATAGGGTTTAGGTATTGGGGATGGAAAATTTTAACATTCTTTGCAAATGACATAAGATAGAGACATATGATAACAATTGTGAATTTAATGGGAAACGATGGAGGGAATAAATGGGAGTTTAAAACCTTGAAAACACACCAACCCTAGCACTATGCCTACATTGACAACAGCTAAATTCACCATTTCTCTTGCAAATTTTAAAGGAGAAAACCATTAGTCATATCATCATTCAATCATCACTTGCCATCATGGATAAATTCGGAGCTTACCTAGTCGATTTAGCAATTTGGGAGGGCGATTTTAATTGTTTGAGCAAATTTCTGGCAAATACAGATCTACCGGTTGCACCTCTGCTCTATCGGTCACTCCTGCCTGACCCGTCGCACCTGTTCTGGAAATGCACAGAGGGAGTGGCTCTGACCAGTCGCACTTTGCCCAATAGGTCGCACTTCTGTTCTATCGGTCGCACCCCTGTTGCAGGAGGCTTTTGGAGGCCTTTTCGGTGTCAGAATCGGGCGCAGCATGGCTCGTTGGAAAGGTATTTGAGTCTACTTTCCAACACAAGTGGAATTTTTCAATTTGGAGTTGATTTGACCTGTAAAAAGTCAAATCTCCCAAGACTGGTCAAAAAGTGCCAAATGAGGCTGCCTGAAAGAAGAGTGTTGTTGCAGTCAACTTTTGAATGCCT
>APFE030235901.1:8335-25134 GCA_000404065.3 Pinus taeda
AAATGTCATATGAAATGAGTTATGGCTTTTTGGGCATGTGGTATTGATAAGCCATGATATTGGCATATGGTATTGTAACAAAGTCTATTTACAAATTAAGAATTTTCATGGTAAAGTTGGGTAACTCTCCATGGTTAATAATCGTGTTCTATGTTTTCTTATATATTAATTCTTTTTATAATTAACACTAGCAATTGCACCAAATGTTGCAAAGGAAACCTCATAAGTCGGTAGCATGTAGAAGAAGAGCATAGATGAAAAGGGATGTGATATGTTATGGTATCTAGATGTTGTCTAGTTTGGCATTGTTTAGCATGAGGAAGAAGAGCATAGATGAAGAGAGATGTGATATCTTATGCCATCTAGATGTTGTCTAGTTTGGCATTGTTTCCTTTGCAACATAAATTATTACCTCTAATAATAGGTAATAAATTAATTTATCTTTACAACAGGTTTACTAGGGCCTATGAATGGAGACTCCAAATTTCATGAGGTATGTGCCATGTGAGCATATTATATGATAGGTCTAGTTGTAGTAACTTCACACATTTTCCCAAAGTTACATATATACTACCCAATAACTGGTTCAAAGTAAGATTTACTTTTTTCTAGTTGTTGGAGGTGGTAAATTAATTTAACTTTATGACAATTTTACCAAGGCCTATGAATTGAAACCCCCAATTCCATGGGGCGTGTGCCATGTGAGCATGTTATATGACAGGTCTAGTTATAGTAACTTCACACATTTTCCCATACTACCCAATAATTCGTTCAAAGCAAGATCTACTTTTTCTAGTTAATTGAGGTGGCCAATGGATTTGGTGATTCTTCCATAGAGATTATAATTGTTTTGTTCAAATATTTTATTCTTTTTATGATGACAATGAGATTGAGATTATTTCTTTAGAAGGGATCCTAGAAGTGGGCACAAGAAATGGCATTCACTATAACTTAAGAACAGTTGTTGGACATGAGGTATGTGCCTTATGAGCCTGTTATATGATAGGTCTAGTTGTAGTAACTTCACACATTTTCCCAGAGTTACATGTATATTGCATGATAATTGGTTCAAATCAAGATTTATATTTTCTAGTTGTTGGAGGTGGCTAATGGATTTGAGGATTTGATCTAAGCTTAAACAAGAACGCAAAAAATTACAAATATATCCATAAATACAGAGATGCAGCAAAAATAACACTTCATTTCATTAGTATCAAACACTGAAATATGCTTACAAACAGAATGGAAATAAGACTAGCTCAGGTGATGGTAGCTTATCTCTGAGAAGAGATGGGGCGGCTACATGTCTCTCAACTATGTTACAATGAGGCTCGGGGGTCTATTTATTATTGAGAAACAATGGAAAACCCTAAACATCCAAAAATCTAACCCTAGGAGATGAAGCACCAAAACTATGGGCCTCATTTGGGTAAATTGGTACATCAACTTCTAGGGTGGTAACTCTGGCATATGATCTTCATTTGATGCGCACAATACCTCATTAGAAAGATATATTTGAGGAATACAACTTTTGAGTGGAAAACATCAATCTAGCACCCATTTTGGCCCCAGTTTCCCAAAAAATGTTGTTTAGTGCTTCAAAACCACTTCGGAAGTTTAGGACCCGAAAAACTACCAAAAATAGTAAATTGTGCTACAATTAAGGAAACTAAAAAACTAAAAGAGACAGTGGTGGGGGTCCAAGTGGAATAGGCAGGTGGCCACCAACATCCACCTAGATCATTCCTCCCCCCAGATCTAAATGGGAAACTTAGTGTTTGTTGTGCTAAATTTCAATTTAGAATATGTTAAAGTGCTTGAGGATTATGAGGTAAATTGCAAGTTAACCATGAGTTTTTATGTGTTTTTATGTCAATTTCATGAGCAAATTAACATGAATAAAACACTTAACAGAAGCATATATCAAACATAAACATCACCATAAACATTAAGACAACAGCACATGATGAAGGAGTTCACCCCTCTTAGGCTATGTCTCCTTGGTCTAGCTTCCAATGGCTTGGCCCTCTTCAATTATGATCAAAATTATGAATAGATACATTTATAGTGCTCCAATGGCTCTGAAACATGTTCCAATGGCTTTAGAAGACCCAAAAATGCATGTCTAGCCTCTTTCTGCTCCCAAATTAGACAAAAACTCATTAAGTTATGGCTTCCCCAAGTTTTGGCACTAATCGCACCACAAAATCCACCAAACAAGGCACCAAACCTACAATTTCGCCCCAAAATCTGCTAACGAAAAAAATAAAATAAAATTGGCGAAAAATCAGCGCAAATCGTGGAACAGATAATTTTTCTACTGAAATCTTAAGTTCGAAAATCCAAGTCATATGGGGGCCACGTGCCCAGGGCGAGGGCTAACTATCTACCCCCATCGGTTGGGCCCCTGTTCCTCCGCCCTTGGTTCCGACCTTAGGTTAGATGTGCATTTATATAAGGTTGGAGGTTTCAGGGTTAAGACCTGGCCCCCGATCACACCCCTAATCCTTTTGGGCATGGTAACCAGGGCTGGGGCTAGCCCTCAGCCCTCACCCCATATCTTTCCCCACTTATGGTATAAATAAAAATTGGTGGGGTTCTTTAAATAAGAACCATTGTGGTGCGTTGGTGATTGTAGATATTTGTAGGTATGAACTCTATGGATCAAACCCTTTGAATTGTAATTCAAACCTCAACCAATTTTTGGTGGCCCTTGGGCTACCACGTGGTGGCCCCTGACTGTGCCACGTTGCAGCCTGTGATTGGCCACCCTCCAACCAATGAAAATCAACACTTAGGCGCCTGTACCCGTGACACATGGCGAACCCTGATTGGATGCAAAAAAATACAGTGAGCTACCACATCATCCTACCATGTCAACAATACGAACTGCTAACTGGGTTGTCATAATTTTTCCAAATTCGCTTGTTTTGGAAAACGAACAGAACATGTTTCTAGGAGCATACGATGTTCATTTCGTGCGAAATGATTTGCGCCAGATTCAGGACGAGAAGCACTACGCAGTCATTCAAGTTCCACATTGATCCAACAACTTTGAATTTTGAGCAAATGTTTGAGCACCTAATCACTCCTCCCCACTGAAAACTTTTGGACCCCAAAAAATCACTTTCAGTTGTTTAGAAGGTGAGGGTACAATTCCCTCACCTTTCCAATCTCGATCCATTTTGCCTTGGAAGGATTTGTTCCTTTGAGCCTCACTCGAAGGTAGTCCACACTCCCTTTTTTTTAAAACCTTATTCTTCTGTCAAGAATGGTGTCTTGTTGTAATTCATCAAGGTATTCAGGAGAAAAAACCTCAATGGAAGGAATTTGGACATTTTCTCCTTGATCTTCAATTAAAGGAGGCTCATACAACCTTAAATTTTCCACAATAACAACAACATAAATTTGCATATGTGAAGGAAAATCCAACCTGAAGGCATTGTCACCAATATTTTCCAGAATTTTGATTGGACCATATCAAATTGGTTTCAGCTTTTTACCTTCTCCGTGGAGCCTCTCTTTTCTAGTTTGAAGCCAAACTTCATCACCAACTTGGAACTTGTGATCTACCCAATGCTTGTCGTGCCTTCACTTGTACTTGCCTTAGCTCTTTTCAATCTTATCTTGAACTGTTTGAGGTACCATTTGGAATCGTTCAATGAACTTCTTGGCTTTTTCCATGTCACCTTCAATAGCAACATCCTTCTTAACAATATGGTACAAAAAATTATGACACAAATGGTAATCAAATTCCCCTACTTGGTTCTCTTGACTCAAGCTTAAATGTACATTTTGAAAGTATGCATATTGTTGAACATAACTTTCATGCAAAACAAAATTATGCTTGAGTAAAGTAGTTGCACTAACAATAGGCCTAGAAAGAATATCATCAACCTTGTTGTATATACCTTTCTTATACCTACTAACCAAGTGGAACTATTGTAAGGATGCTATCCATCGAAAGTGCCTTGATTGTTGCAACTTTGTCACTGCACCATTGAAAATTTATGAATGATATGAAATGGGCTTACCATATTGCATGAGGACTGTGCCCATGGCATAGTCACTTGCAAGTACATGAGTTGAACCGATCTTTTCTTTCAAGACATCAAATGCTTTCTATTTCTTGCCTCCACACTAGATGACCTTTTCCAAACTAGTCAATGCATGCAAATGAGCTACAATAGAAGAAAATTTAGCAATAAACTTTCTCCAATATGGGGTTGCTCCCAAAAAACTTCTTACTCCAGTGATTTTCTTGGGCGTTGGCCAATTCATCATGACATCGACCTTGGAGGGGTCTATCTTCAACTCACCTCCTCCAACAATATGCCTCAAGCACACCAAAGAAGTTTTACTGAATTCACACTTTGAAATCTTCAAAAACAATTTATCTTTCTTCAAGACATCAAATACTTTTCTTACATGCATGACATATTCATCAAGATATTTTCTAAAAACTAAGACGTCATCTAAATAGACTATCTCATCTAGAAATGGCTCCAATACGTCATTCATCATACACACAAAAGTAATAGGAGCATGGCAAAGACCAAAAATCATAACTAGCCATTCAAACAAACCTTGCTTTGTTTTGAATGTCTTCTTCCATGTGTCTCCTTCAGCAATTCTACTTTCATGATAGCCACTCCTTCAGTAAAACTTATTGACATGCTTCCATTCTTCTTAGGCACCAAAACAATAAGTGACCCATATGGCGAAGGAGATGGTTGGATGATCCCTATATTCAACAACTCTTTGGTTTGCTTTTGTATTTATGAATTTTCCATTATTGACATCCTATACATGTCAATGTTAGAAATATGACAATATTGTTGCAATGGTATTTCATGTTGGATTCCCCTCTTGGAAGGCAATCCCTTTGGTTCCTGAAACATCTCAACATATTGGTTAACAACATCAACCAATTCAGATTTCAATCTTGAGTCACAACCTTGAAACGTTTCATAATCAACATCATTCTTTGGTTTGATCATAAGAAGCATTAAATTCTTGCTTGAATTCACTAGTCTTTCCATTTGCCCTGCATTAACTAATGAAATATTTAGTTTCTTGCGATGAGCTCTCACAATATACTCCACACCATCTTTGAACAAGTGGTACTCATTTTCATGGCGATAGAATATTTCTTTTCTATCATAGAGGTAATAACTACCCAAAAAAATTCTTGAAATATCAAGTGGTACAACATTTAATTCAACTTCATCAATGAAGTTTGTTGTGATTACAAACTAAAGAATACATTTCCTTGTAATGTGTAAGTTTGTGTCTTTGCATATCCAACCCAATGGATATGGCTTGGGATGTGGAATGGTTTCAAGATTAATTTTCTTGACTAAGTCTTCAAATATCAAATTGGCTTGAGACCTACTATCAAATAGTGTGTCGATTTTTGTATGTTTTGCAATAAACTTCACATGAAATAATTCAGTCCTTGTTTCTTCATTTGGAGTGCTAGTGTGACAATTTGACGTACTAGTGCTAGCAATGGATTCTTTTCCTTTTATACCCATGGTTGTAATTTTAGTTGCATCGCCTGAATTGGATCCCAAATCCTCTTGAATGATTGCATTTGTCTTTTCTTTTCCTTTGTTGTTGAGTTTCTTAGGCCTCATCTCTGGATGAAGCTTCCAACAATGGTCTTCATCGTGACCCTCTTTGGAACAATTTTTTCATGTTAGTTTCTTTCCTTCTTTCTTAATGCTTTCATTTTTCTTTCCCTTCCATTTGAAACCCTTTCCTTTATCTCCACCCTGAAATGGCTTCTTTTTACCCTCTTTTGGAATGTTTTTCCCTCTTGCCTCGAGATGAGTGGCTTGCACACAAACCTCATCTAGACTATTGGGATTAAACATAAGGATCATATGCCTAAGGTAATTGTGTAAACCCCCTATATACTTCAACAATGTGTCTTATGATTGCAAATGTACACCTAACATTAGAGACCTTCTTCTAAATTCTTGGGTGTAATCTTGCACATTTTGACCTTTAAGTTGTCTAAAGTTCTGCCAATCCATGATGGATTTCTGCATATATACTAGAGGGTAAAACTGTCTTTTAATTGCAGCAAATGAAATTAGACCAAGAAATTAAGATCTTACCATGTTTTCTGTCTCTTCTTGTGTCTTGGCTTCCCACCATATTAGTGTTGCACCCTTCAATCTCAAGGAAGCTAGTTGAATATTTGTGTCATCATCTTGAAGGTTTTTAATTCTACAATAAACCTCCAACTGACGAACCCAATAGTCAAGCTTCTCTTCATTCACTTCACCATTATACATATACAACTCAAATTTAATATCAAGTTTTAATAGGGGTGTTTTTCCAATTCCTTTCGAGGTATGTTGATGAGTATGAGTAAGGGTTGTATTATTGGAAAAGGATGAAGATACCTATGAAGATGAAGATGAAGATGATGGTGGAGATGGTGGAGTTTTATGTCCATTTCCATTACCTCCTTCTCCTTAAGAACGTTCTCTTTTTAGAGGCTTGGAGCTTTCACCCTGCAGTTTTGCATTCCTCTCTTCATAGAGGACTTTCACCATCTCTGTCATATCAAAGAAAGCCTTCCTAAAATCCTTCTCATCCCCTGACATATTTACAGGCTCTTCTTCATGTGACATGATTGTTGAAGCTTCAACTACAATTTGAGGTATAACTGGTGGTGGAGATTGTGGCAATCTTTCTCTCCTTATTTTTGTCCCAACTTCAGGACCTTCAACTAGCTTTCCTTCTCCTCTCTTGAGCTTCAACCTTGTAAGCATCACATTCACTTGCAAACAGTTAAGTCCTCCTTGCACAAATAAAACCAAGATCTATGCTAAATTCCAATTCATAATATGTTAAAGTGCTTGAGCATTATGAGGTAAATTGCAAGTTAACCATGAGTTTTTATGGGTTTTTATATAAATTTCATGAGAAAATTAACATGAATAAAACAATGAACAACAACATATATCAGATATAAACATCACCATAAGTAGTAACACAACAGCACATGATGAAGGAGTTCACCCCTTTTGGGCTACGTCTCCTTGGTCTAGCTTCCAATGGCTTGGCCCTCTTCAATTCTGCTAAAAACTGTGAATACATACATTTACATTGCTCCAATGGCTCTAAAACCTATTCCAATGGCTTCAGAAGACCCAAAAATGTATGTCTAGCCTCTTTATGCTCCCAAATTGGAGAAAAATGCATTAAGTTATGGCTTCCCCAAGTTTTGGCACTAATCGCACCACAAACTCCATCAAACCTACAATTTCACCCCAAAATATGCTAACAGAATGAAAAATTGGGGAAAATGGCACAAATCGTGGAACAGATAATTTTTCCGCTAACACCTTAATTCCGAAAATCTGGGTCATGTGGGGGTCACGTGCCCGGGGCCAGGGCTAACCATCTGCCCCATTGGTCGAGCCCTCGTTCCTCGGCCCTAGTTCTTCCCTTATGTTGCATGCACACTTATATAAATTTGTGGGGGGGGGGGGGGCGCCTACGACTTGGCCCCTGGTCCTGCCCCAAGTCCTTTTGGGCGCGGTGACTAGGGCTAGGGCTAGCCCTCAACCCTCACCCCATATTTTCCCCCACTTATGGTATAAATAAAAATTGGTATGGTTCTTTAAACAAGAACCATTATGACACATTGGTGATTGTGGATATTAGTAGGCATGAGCTCCATGGATCAAACCCTGAGAAGTGTAATTCAAACCTCAACCAATTTTTGATGGCCCTAGGGCTACCATGTGGCAGTGTGTGATTTGCCACCCTCCAACCAATGAAAATCCCCACCTAGTCACTTGTACCTGTGACACATGGAGGACCCCAATTGGATGCAGAAAAACATAGTCATATGCCACATCACCTGCCATGTCAGTTGCCACATCAACCTGCCACGTAAGCAGTCCGGACTGCTGACTGAGTTGTCACAATTTTGCCAAATTCACCTATTTTAGAAAACAAACTGAACATGTTTCTAGGAGCGTACGGACTCTGTTTCACGTAAAACGAGTTGCAACAAATTCAGGACGATGAGAACTATGCGGTCGATTAGGTTCCACACTGATCCTACAACTTTGAATTTTGAGAAAAAATTTGAGCACCTAATCACCCCCTTAGGAAGCAATGGTCCCCATTACATTGAGTGCCTCCATGAGATGGGGAAACTTCTGTTGAACTTGGTCCCTAGAGAGCCACTTTCCTTGGTGCAGAAGTTGGCCATCTTTGACAACCTAATATAGTTGGATCTTTTGTTGGCAAGTTTTCTTGACCTATGTGTCCATAATCTAATCAACTGTGGCTTGCTCCATGCATTTTGGGTTTAACTCTGTTGGTGTGAGTTGTTCTGCAATGTTTGATGTGTCCAGTAATGGTGGGAAGTATGTTCAAAGGCGATCCACATTGAATACTCGGTGCAGGCCAAGGAATGGGAGAATGTTGAGCTCAAAAGAATTATCTCCCATAGCTTTGGTAATGGTGTAAGGACCATATTGGAGTGGTATGATCTGTGGATGGGCTCGAGTAAGGCATTTTTTTCTGTAAATGCAACCAAACTTTGTCGCCCACCTAAAACTTGTGCAGCACCCAATGTTGATCATGTCATTGCTTATATTTGGCATTTGACTTCTCCAAGATGTTGTGAACCTGCTCTCGGATGTGTTGGATGTGTTCAATAAATATGGTCGCTTTATCAGCCTTGGACAATACATGTGTGGATTCTATCTATGTAGTCGCATGAGCCATGGAATAATCAATTGGACACAATGGTTGAAATCCTAGACCCACTTGAAAGGGACTACAACCAGATGAGCTATGGAGAGCTTTGTTATAACTCTGATGCACACATGGAAGACTCTCATCCCATGTTCGAGGATGCTTGGAATTGTACATGTGGAATATGTGCACTATCATCCTATTGAAAACCTTCGTCTGGCCATTAGTCTGGGGATGGAAGGCAGTTGACTCGGTGAGCTTGGTGTCCAATAGTGTCCACAAGCTTCACCAGAATGTGCTCAGGAACCTCCTATCATGATCTAATATAATGGTCTATGGGATCCCAAAATGTACCCATACTCGTTCAAAGAAGAGTTTGGTAGTGTCCTTTATTGTGATACTCTTCTTGTAGGCTACCAACATAGCCATCTTAAAAAATCTATCCATGAACACAAATACATAGTCATTACCATTCTTGGTAGAAGGGAGGCTAGACATATAATCCATGGAGATAGATTCCTACAGCTAGCTGGGAGTAGGTAGAGGAGTGTACAAGCGTTGCTTCTTGATGGTTAGCTTAGCGATGGCACAGGCAGGGCAGGCTCTGATATATTTCCCAACATCCAGTTGGAGTTTGGGCCAATACAAGTACTTTTACAGTACAGCCACAGTTTTCTCCACACCAAAGTGTCATGCGACCCAACTGTAGTGTGCCTCCCAAATCAGCTTGGCATGCTCGCTTGAAGGAACATGAAGGTGGCCCAGGTAGCATAATAATGCATCCTGGAGATGGAAATTAAGAACTTTCTTTCCATCTACTAGCATTTGGTATGTGGAGGTGAAATATGGATCATTTTTGTATAGTTGTGGCCATCCAGAGGTCTCGTGACCAAAAGAGTTGAGAACAGTAGTCAGTGTTGCAACTGGGGTTTGATTGAGGCAGTCTATAACATGATTGGTGTTCCCCTTTTTGTATTTAATTTTCAAGTGGAATTTTTGCAGATATGTAGATCAATTCTGATGGACATCATTCTGCAACTTCCCTTGTGTCTGTATAAACCAAAGAGGTTAGTGATCAGGGTGGATTACCATCTCCTTCCCCATAATGTAGTGCTTCCATTGTCGGTAAGCATGCACGATGGAATACATCTCTTTATCATAGGTGGGGTACTTCTGAATTATATCGGTAAGTATCTCACTATGATATGCCATTGGATGCCCGTGTTGCATAGTCTAACGCATTTGTCTCGATTTCAAATAGTTGTTGCAAGTCTAGCAGTGTGACTATTGGTGTAGAGAAAAGGTAGTGCTTCAACTCAACAAACACCTTCTATTGGGACTTGGACCAGGAAAACTTTTATTTCACCCCACCCTTAGTAATCTGACTCAAAGGTTAAGTGATATGGGAGAATCCCAACACGAAACTTCGATAAAAGTTTGCAAGGCCCAAAAAGTTGCAAAGCTCCATTAGAGTGGTCAGGATTGACCAATCCCAAATGACTTGGATCTTAGTCGGGTCCACATGCATGCCACATTCATCTATGATGTAACCCAAGTATTGGACTTGGCTCATGCCAAAGGTGAATTTCTCCAAGTTGGCACATATTTTATGCTACCGAGGGTTTGAAGGACTTGTCGAATGTGTTGCAAGTGTTCTTCCCAACTCTTGCTGAAGATGAGGACGTCATCAAGATAAACAACCATGAATGAGTTGGTGAAGGGCCGCAAGATGTCATCCATTAGCCTCATAAAAATAGTAGGGGCATTTTTCAACCTAAAGGGCATAACCAACCATTCAAAAAAGCCTTCCTTGGATTTGAAGGTCGTCTTCCATATGTCTATGGGCTCTACTAGAACCTGGTGATAGCCAAAGTTTAGGTCAATATTGCTAAAATACTTGGCCACCTTGAGTTGGTCCATAAGATCATCAATCTGTGGGATTGGATACCTATTCCTGACATTTATTTTGTTTAATGCCTGATAATCAATGCAAAGCTTCCAGGTCCCATCCTTCTTCTAAACAAGTACAATCGGGCTCCCACAAGGCAAGGAAATTGGTCGAATGTCTCCTTTCTGCAAAAACTCATGTATTTTCCACTTGATCTCTTCATTTCCAGAATGGAACGAAAATATATCAGCTCGTTGGGTAGAGGTGGTCCAAGAGTCAGATCGATCGAATGCTTGATCTGAAAGTGCAAGGGTACCCCTATGGGTGAGGAGAAGATGTCCCTGTATTCTTCCACCACTATATCCATCTGCTTCTGCTGTATGGAGGATCCCTTCCCGGGGGCCATGGATGTGGTTGCGATCTTCCCCTTACTTTGAGAGCGAATCGGAAAGAAAACAAATTTCCCAATCTGGGAGATGATCTTACTGCATTGCTTGGTAGAGATCAAAGAGATGGTAGTAGGTGGGGCCACCTCTGGTATCCTGTATAACTTATTACTCAAAGAAATAATAACAGACTGAGTTATAGACTCATATACAACATGTTGCTTCCAAAAGTATTGTTTTCCTAATAATACATCACAAAATTCAAGAGGAGCAACATCACACAGTACCTCATCCATGAAGGGCTTGATGTTGTAGGAAAGGCGGAACTACTGACTAACACAGAGATCTCGTCCTTGGTGAAGCCACCTGATGGTGTATGGTTGTAGATGTGTTGTAGTTAGTAGGCCCATCCGCTTCATGACCTCTGCTGAAATGAGGTTCTTTTGGCTACTGTTGTGGACAATT
Source organism: Pinus taeda (assembly GCA_000404065.3). Taxonomy (NCBI): domain Eukaryota; kingdom Viridiplantae; phylum Streptophyta; class Pinopsida; order Pinales; family Pinaceae; genus Pinus; species Pinus taeda. The sequence continues at coordinate 19,808 of APFE030235901.1, forward strand.
AACAGTATTAGAGAACCCTTCACCCACATCTGTGAGTGGAATAGGCATTCCCCCTCCTCTAGATCTTCAGGCTCAATCTTCTGGATCTTGGTGATGGCCACGGTCGCACTGGATTCTGCGTCAATGATCTGCTTCCCTTTGTCATTCCCCTTGTCGGGTTCTGACTCAAAGTTAGAACATGTGTCTAATTCAAAAGCCTTCATCTCGGCCACCAGTGGCTGCTTGGCCCGACACTCACTTGTGTTGTGAGTGGAGCTCTTATGGAACTCACACCACTTTCCCGTGTCCTTGTTTGTTTTTGTGTTGTTTTTCTTTGTTTGCAGCTTCAGTGGGTTATCCTGGGTCGCCCTACCTTGGCTCTATCCTTTAATCTATGGTTTGGGGGCGCCTTTCCCTTGCTTCGGATTCGTAGATCCAAAGTCTCACTTTTCTGTTTAAACGTCTTCTCAATCTTGACAGTGTACCGGTACGTCCTGCCGAGTGAAGAGATGTCCAGGAACTCCATCTCATCCTGGATGTACCTGTGTATATAGTTTCGGTACCTGAGTACCTAATGTTGCTCAGAATCCTCGATACCCAACTCCGTACAAAGGGTGTGAAAAACATTGGTAAACTCTGGCACGTCTTGGTTCGTTCCTTGCCATAGCGTGGTCCACTTTATGTTTTTATCCTCATAGCTCCTGACAGGGTAGTACTGCTCCTTGATGGCATCCCGGAATGAATTCCAAGTGGGTGCAGCTGAAAATAGTGAGGGTCTACTTTTTACCTTCTTCTCACAATAGGTTTCGCACTGATCCTTGATGTGGGGGGCGACTTTGAGAAGTGAAAAAGTAATATTTTCCTAGCTGCAAAAATCATGAACAGAAAAACATCCTTCTAACAGCTTTAACCATTTATCTATTGTGTCTCCATCTATGTGACCATCAAATATGAGAATGTCAAAGTTAACTTGTACCATAAAGGGTGTGGCACTTCCAAGGATATGCATCGTCCTTGGGTAGTCATTGAAGGATCTGGGCAAAGTTGTCCATCATCGTGTTCCATTGTCACTTGAGGGCTTCTTCGAGAAATATTTTGAAAGGATCTCCTGTCCCCTCATATTTATTCTCTTCTACCATGGGAGGTCATCAGGATTTGCAAGGTTGGTCTTGCAAAGGTTCGACCAGTTCGAGCCCTAACTCCTTATATCCCAACCTCGTTGGGGACATGCAAAGAAAAATAGAGAAAGAGTAGACTGCTCTAATACCATTGGTCCGAACTTAAATAGGAACACAATGAATTATAGATATATCCATAAATAGAGAGATGTAGCATAAATAACACTTCATTTCATTAGTATCAAATACTGAAATATGCTTACAAACAGAATGGAAATAAGACTAGCTTGGGCGATGGTAGCCTATCTCTGAGAAGAGATGTGGCAGCTAAATGTCTCTTAACTATGTTACAATAAGGCTCGAAGGTATATTTATTATTGAGAAACAATGGAAAAGCCTAAACATCCAAAAGCCTAACCCTAGGAGACGAAACGATAAAACTATGGGACCCATTTGGGTAAATTAGTACATCAACTTCTCGGGGTTGTAACTTTGGCATATGATCTTCGTTTGACACGCACAATACTTCATTATAAAGATATATCTGAGGACTACAACTTCGAAGTGGCCAAAATCAATTTATCACCCATGTTGGCCCCGATTTTCGCAAAAAATCATCATTTAGGGCCATAAAACAGCTATGAAGTTCAAGACCCGAAAAACTGCCAAAAATAGTAAAATGTGCTATAATTAAGGAAACTAAAAAAGCGAAAGAGATAGTGGTGGGGGTCCAAGTGGAATAGGCAGGTGGCCACCAAAATCCACCTAGATCAGGATTCTTCCACGATTTTTTGAAGGAATCCTTGAAGTGGACATTTTTTAACTAGAGAAATCTTTGTTCTTCTCAATAGAAAGACATGTTACGAGATGTTTTCCGACCTGCTAAAAGGCAAACCCAAATGAGCCATGATTGAAGAAAAATTTCATGTTCAACCCCAAACCATTTAAGTAATCTTCACTAGCTAGAAAAATAAAATATGAAGGCATTCGGCTAATGACCATCTTCTACTTGAAACAAAATCTGATGCTACAAACAATACGACGTGTGACAAATTTGTCAATCTTCCACCAATGCAGCAAATAATTCCTTTCATTTGACATGCATATGGTATAAAAAAAACATAAGGAATATGTCATAGGTGATGTCATTCATTGTAGCTTGAAGCATTGTTGTCTGACATGGACTGTCATATTCTACATTTTCATTTATGAAATACATATACTAAAGAACAGGTCTTGCAAAGGCAAACAACACTCCCTGAAATTCAACTGTAGATTGTTATGTGGAATTTTAAAAGTATCTCGTAATAATTATGGATGAGTCCTCCATTTAAAATCCTTGTTTTTATATTGCAAAACCAAAAATTAAAAAAATATCCTATTACAAATGCGCAGACAACCATCCTCAACTTCTTAGAAGGTCCATGTTCACCCTTTTTTTAAGGAATGAATAGTTTATATTGATCAATCTGGTAAGCAAGCTAGTATCATTACATTCATGGAGTGATAACCATCAATAGCAATCCATATATATTCAAAGATTAGTCTTTTCCTATCCTTCCTATTCCTATCCATACTTCTAACAACATTTTTCTTGTAAATTGTCCAAAAAAACCCAACAAAAACTGCAAATTTACAAAACATTTAACAAAAAGAGATATGAAACCCAAACTCTACATTCCTAGAGAGTCACTATTGGCCATTGTAGTTCCATTTTCTTCCTACTCCTGGAGTGGAATTTATGCAACAGTCTGCTCCATATTCCTATCATAATCGAACACCACTAAGCATGCTCCTTGCCTTTTCCATCAATGTCATGTTCATTCTCTCTGCAAATCCATTCTATTATGGTATGTATGGAGTAGTATTTTTCCATGCTATACCATACTTCTTACAGAACTCTTTGAATTCTTTCTTATAGAACTCTCCACCATTATATGTCCTTAACACCTTAATCTTCTTCTTTGTCTAGTTTTCCACCAGAACCTTAAATTCTTTACACCTATCAAAGACTTTAGATTTCCTCCCGAGGAAATATATCCATGTATTCCTAGAGAAGTCATAAATGAGATGCAGTACACATATTTACCCAATGATGGAACCAACACAAGTCTAAACATATCACTATGCACAAGCACTAATATTCATTCTACCCTCTTAGCACCAGAGGAAAACCTCGCTCAATTCTACTTCCCATATACACAATGTTCACAAAAATCAAAATCCAAAGAGAAATTAGACATACCTTCTCCCATACCATTACCATGCAATACTCAAAGGCCCTGCTCTCCAATATTTCCTGGTCTTTGATGCCACAACATAGTCTTTTCTCTAGAGGCTAAAAGACTTTTCTCTCCACTTTCAGGAACAAAAAAATCATTGCACCCATCAATAACAACACTACCCAACAACTTTCTGACAGAGTATTTTCTTTTGGATTAATCCCCAAGAATGTGATTAATCTGAAAGATAATATTATTATCAATATGGATCACAAAATTCTAAGATCTAACTTTTACAGAGTTATGATCTGTACTTCCCTCATCAATACCAATGCTCCTCGAACCATCTTGTAGGTATATTTCTTGAACATTACTTTTACACCCGCATCATCCATCTTGCTTTCAGAAATCAGATTTCTGGCCAATCCTGGAATGTGTATAACACCAAGAAGTGTTATGATCCTTCCACCTATAAACTTCAGCTTGAATTTTCCCTTTCCTATGATTTTGGTCTTCTTGTCATCACCTAGGAATACGTCACCACCATTGTATTTCTCATATTCACATAACCACTCCCTATGGGGAGTCATACGATAGGATGCACCTATTCCAATCAACAATGCCTCATGATCTACTTGTGTACTTGAAAAAGGATCCAAGTAAACATCCCCACTTTCATTTGAGGCAGTTTTCACCTCTGTAGAAGGAGCATTATTAGATTCCCTAGCTTTATCAGGAGTTTTAGGTCTACGATCTTTCTTGTGGGGCCCTTCTGATCAAATATTGATCCATAACCTTAATGATAGATCAAATTTCAAAGTGTTTGAAAAAGTATCGAACCTGAATGACCAGAAATATCTCGTCTTCCTGATTCCGGCACCGCGAATGGTTAGAAAAATTGATACCGTATGAAGGAGTTATAGCAATTTGAAAAAGTCCAGTGAAATACAATTTATGGACATTTGACCAAGATTAAGTGCTAAACCTTTCCTTAAATTTCTTTCTTTAAGTTCTGTATTGAGTACGTGAGCAGTATTCGGAAAGTGGGAAATAGTATCTCATGCAGAAAAAAAGTTGTAAACAGTATTTCGAAATTCTACACAATTAACCTTAGCAGACGACACGTAGCACGAGAAAACCACTTTTCTCACGCGCTCTCAATTTGATATCAATCGAGCAATATTTCACACAAGATTGCACGATATATGTTCAATTGGACAGGTCACATCGATGGTGGAGATCGTCTGGGTTAGTTGGTGAGTTGGCAATGTGATAATTGTTGGATCGAGGAGGATAGATCGACGATGGAGATTCTGCTATTTGAAATGCTTCCAATGAGGATTATCCCTAACCATCAGGATTATACCACCTCATATGTGCACCCAAATAGTTATTGTAACGGTTCACCTCCAACGGTCAGCTTGGCGGAGTGCCTAAACTTAGGCGGATATGCTAAGTTTAGCTGAAGTTAGGTGCAGTTCACCAAATTTGGTGGAGTATCCCTAGGGGATATTGATTAAATGCACTCCAGGAGTAGTTTTCATCCAGAGACAGAGAGAGAGAGGGATGTTAGAAAATTATATATTACAAATCAATGGAACACATAAAATATTGCATAAATATAAACACAGAAAACTCATAAAACAAGAGAGACACAGATATACGTGGTTCACCCAGTTTGGGCTACATCCACAGAGAAACAACCAGTCCTTCCTTTTATATTATCCAGCAAACTGAAGAGATACAACCTACAGCAGATCCGTTGTAATTCCCTCTTCGCTCTCAATCTCCTCTCTCTTCCTCATTCAGAATACAGATCTACATAGATGCAATACAATTCCCTCATATATAGCAAGGGGTTGCTTTCGAGAGAAAAAAACCCTAAATTAAACATAACTTATAACGTCAGATCTCCACCTAATGAAAGGCCCGGCTTGACTACAAATTACAACATTTTACAAGGCAATTTTACATATATTTTTAGCTTCAAGGGGGCTCACAAAGGTCG
>APFE030235901.1:44636-68443 GCA_000404065.3 Pinus taeda
GGTGGTGTTCCATGTAAGGCGTGTGCTTCCAACGCATTGGAGCGGAGAATCCTGGTTGGTAGAGAGTGGACGGATGGATAATAGTTTGAGGGGAGGCTCGATGGTCCTTTGTTCGAGGGGAGGATTGTTGGGTATACGACCAAAGTCCCACATTGACTAGAAGTGGGGAGGATCATGGGTATATAAGGATGGACAAATATCTCCATTGGTAATGAGGCCTTTTGGGGTAAGTCCAAAAGCAAATCCATGAGGGCTTAGGCCCAAAGTGGACAATATCATACCATTGTGGAGATATGTGGTGTTCAGAGTCCTTACAAGTGGTATTGGAGCCATGCCCCAAAGTTAGCCAAGTGGATGAATCCTCGAAATGTCGAATGAAGGTGGTGGGCCCCGGTAATATCACGATGGGATCTATGGATGAGCTCGGTTAAACAGGCGGTGTGCTTTGGATTCTTCATGGACATGTCCTGGTCCCAACACGGTGAAGAGGAGTTGACCTAGGATAGAGCAAGCTCTCAAGGCAATTGGTGTTCCATGTAAGGCGTGTGCTTCCAACGCATTGGAGTGGAGAATCCTGGTTGGTAGAGAGTGGACAGATGGATAATTGTTTGAGGGGAGGCTCGATGGTCCTTTGTTCGAGGGGAGGATTTTTGAATATATGACCAAAGTCCCACATTGACTAGAAGTGGGGAGGATCATGGGTATATAAGGATGGACAAATATCTCCATTAGTATGAGGGCTTTTGGGGTAAGTCCAAAAGCAAATCCATGAGGGCTTAGGCCCAAAGTGGACAATATCATACCATTGTGGAGATATGTGGTGTCCAGAGTCCTTACAATAATGAGCCTTCTGAATCCATTGTAGGGATTTGTAGAAGCATTTCAAGACTTCTAAAGGCCGAGATGCCACAGGGAAGTTTTAGGCAACCTAGTGTCAACCGTGGAGGAAGGCCTAGTTTGGGGATGCAGTGCTCGTTTTGAGAAAATGATCAGTCTATTCTCGGTGTCTGATATGTGCTTGAGATAGTGGATGAGGTTTCAGTGACAGTTGGAGAATTCTGAAGGAGTTAGTGCCATCAAGAAGCTCGGGGTAGCTCAGAGCACTGATTGAAGGAATCAAGTCTTAGGAAGCTTAGATCTATTTGCAGAGTGATGACAACCATGATAGGGATATAGATGGTATTCTAAGCCCATTGGTTTAGTTCAGTAACCTTTGGAGTTAAATGTCGAACTTGTAAAAGAAACTTTACCATAATCCCAAAGAGCCAAGTCAAGATGACAAAAGCTCAAGGAGATGTAGCCCACGATATTAGAGTGAACTCCTAGATTAAATTTGATGTTATGTGTGGTTTTTTATTTGCTACATTATATGGTTGTTATATGTGTTTAGTATCAGCAGAAACAAATGGACTTAAAACACTTAAACAGTTAAAATAAAGCATACACTTGTTTCAAGTATTTAATTCCGCAAATGTCATATATAAGCCAGATTATTTATCTAACTGAGTGGGAGGTTCATCTAAGAATAACAAGTTATCAAACCCCCATTACAGATCACCTTCTATTCTGCATTTCCAATATACCTTTACAAATTTTCTTGGATATTTATATCTCCCTCTAGAAATAGATCCCCATTTGAGGACTTATTTTTATTTTTGTTCAAGGAACATCCTCCTACAAACAAGGCATATCCATTTTGACTCTCTATATTTTTCTATCTCACCTCCTTCGACAAAAAGGATGAGACTACTTCATCAAATTTCAGAGTAGTTGCATTACTACTTATGGCAACAACCATAATAACCCATGAATCAGATGGAAAATATAATAGACTGATGGACTTATCATCATCTCAAATCTTAATATCAACTGATAATAACTAACTTTCCATATCATTGAAGGCGTTCAAATGCTCTATCACCAAGTCTCCAACCCGCATCCTCAGGTTATACAACTTCTTCCGCAGGAACAATTTATTTACCAGGGACTTAGACTAATACAAAGTCCTTAACTTTTCCCACAAATCTTTCGTTGTATTTTATCCTAAAATATTTAGGAATACTAAATCTAAGACACACAACCGTATTGTGCTCTTTGCATTTCAATCCAACTGGGTCTAGTGTTTTGTCGACATTATCATTGGTTTAGTACCTAAATCCACAATGATCCACTAACATTTATCCATAACAAAATCCCCCATCTTGAGCTTCCACAACTCAAAAATTTGATTGTTGGATTTCTCCATCTCTATATCTCCATTGTTCGCCATTTCATTACACCGTGAGAACCAATTCGGAAAATATCTAAGTATAACAGGGCCTACCACATGCCCGAGCAAAACCCCTTAGCATAAAGGCATCCCCTTGAAGCCAAAATGGCTCTAATACCAAATATAGGTTCTAACCCTGTATAGATAGTACATGCAAATGAATTCTTAAAAAAACTTGAAAAAATACAATGGAAAGAACATAAAATGTACACAAATATCCACAATATTGAAGGTGTTTAGAAACAAAGAAGGTTATGTACAATCGAGAAGTGGTATTTGGAGAAGTCTTATCGAAATTGGAGTTTAATGTTAATTTCAATCAGACTAAAACCTCATCCAAACATCCCCCATTTTGTGAGTTTTGATATCTTTTCTTATGTTTCACCTAAACAATCACATTTTGCACAAAATCCATGTTTTATATTTTCTTTATTCATCTTCATTGATTTTTAAATGACATGGAAAAATTACCTCTCCAATTGTTTGTTATATGTTTTTGTAGTTAGTATCCTACAAGTTTTTGTAGCTACAACAAGTTTTTGTGCTACAAAAAATTGGAAAACACCACACTTTTTAGAAGCAATTTACGAAAATATAAAAAACATTTTGAGTAGCCATCAAATCATAGAAATCAGCCATGTTAATGCTCATATATCTTATGAAGTTTGTATGAAACAAGAATGGACAAATATATGGTAATGAAGGTAATAATGAATGAGAAATAAAAGAAAATTTATGAAATATTAGATAAAATAATATTCAAAATCATGTCAAAATAGGAAACCAATAACATACACATATTTATATGTAAAATCTATCTAATAAATTTATTTAATTTATGTGTTATCAGTCTGATCGAAATTGGATTCTCCAAGAAAGAGTTATGCACAATCTCCCAAGATGACCTGATTATAATAATTTCCATTAAACTCCAAATAATATATGAACTAATTCATGATTTGTCATTATATAATTTCATAAATGTCATCCCTAATCTAAAGAGAATTGGGCATCTCTCATGATTGTTTTGTTTTTGTTTTTTTCGAGAAAATATCTATGCAAAGGGATCACATCCCGCCGACTTATTAGCAAAGCCTAACACCGAGGGTGTCAAGGATATTTGACCACGTGACCTCATATTATCCAGGTGCTTTAGCAACAATAACTCGACCAATTGAACTAACCCTTGGGGTTGTACCTCTCATGATTGTTATATGAGACTTGGTTAATGATTAAGAGAATTAAAATAAAAGTGATTCAAAAAATTAAGGTAATTTTTCTAAGTGTTGGAAACATCCTTCTCTTGTTTTCCAGGGAAATATGAGTTCCTGAGGTAATCCAAATTTTTGAGGCAATATGAGCTCCTGAGCCAATCTGTATCTAAGGCTTCTCTAAGGTTTGTTGAGGGAAAGTATGAGTCTGATTAAAGGAAATTTTTCTTAGTAAAATTTAGGTAACTGACATCTTATCATAGGCCTTTTCTCGAGAAAAATGTGGCCCTACTAAAGCATAATTTTGGCTTCCCTCAAGTCTTTTCCTAGGAATAATCTAACCCCCATCTAAAGAAAACCCAAGCCATATCATGAAGTAGGTTAGCGTATGATTTTTGGGATTATAAGTGCATATTTTTCTTTTGCTTTTGAGGTAAAATTCAAGTAGAAAAGGTTCATTGTCCAAGACTGTTATAAGGCCTTATATGAGACAGATTGAGGTCTATTCAAAGCCTCTATTCGAGACAGACTTAAGCATATACAAGCATCCATTGAAGAGGAGATTGGAGCAAACTTGAGGAAAAATTAACGGCATATCAGTAAGTAATGAACCACATATACAGTCCTAAATTTATGTTGTAGTGTTAATGGCCTGAGATATTAAATGGATTCCTTCTTTTGTATGAATGTATATTTAAGAAGATCTTTACTTATTTCATATTAAAATTTAGCGACTTGCAAATTGGACATGACAAAGATGCGGCCCTGAAGTTGTAAACGACATAGAAGAGATCGTAGTGTTTGAATATTATTGTAATTGGGTCACCATCCCTAATACAGGATCCCAATGGATTTTATTAATTTTATTATAAAGGGTGGCAGGGTGGAGTCTAGGCAAGGAAGTTGTAGCTTCCTTCAGGAGCTTGTCACCTCCTTCCAGTCAGAGTTGGTAAACCAAGGGTTGTAGCCCTTCTAGTTGTATCTAGTAAAGTCATAAGTTGTAGCTTCCTTCATGAGTTAAATAAATTGTTGATATAGATCTTGTCTCCTTTTGATGTGATGTGATTGGTCAATGTTTTTGTGATACTGAATTATAAGAAAAGTGAAATATTGATTCACCCCTTCTGAGTATTTCGACCATTGACAAGGAATGCATTTTCTTATCATTTCATAGGCATCTTTGAAAATAGTTGGTTAATAATAACTAGCTCTAATAATTATGTGAACAATCGCCTAGGGTAAAAAGTGTCCTCCGCAAAATCCATGCAATTCTTATAATATTTGATGGGCTTTTGAAATATATAAACATCTTAATAGGATTCCATGAAGGTTTCTTCTAAACAAAACTCCAAAAACTATCACATATTGATTGTGCTTCGTTTTTAGAGATCTTCATTGTTTTGAAGACATTCCAACAAGAAATTGCCCTGATTTTAAATTAAAGACATTGTTTTTATACCATTTAGACCTTGATATGGGAAAATCCTGTGTATTATCATCATCTATATGAGGAGGGCTAATATTCATAGCTTCAGTTCCAATAATTATCTTGCATAATACATGTCCTTTAACGGCCTTGAGGGGTTTAATTTCAATATTGTGTTCTTGAAGTTTTTCCAACCAATTTGTTGTATCACTTCCCTGAATTGCTAATTAAGAAACAACTTAATAGGGTATTGTGGCACATAAGTAATTATATGTGTTGAGGATATAAGTTCTAAATTGACCAACAACTTTAACCAAAGAAAAAGTTCAATTTTCTATGGTAGAATATTTCAATTCATAATCAAGTAAAGTTTTTTTCCTAAAAGAGATAGGAATATCTTCCCCTTTTAATTCTTATAAGTATGGAAACAATAGTTTCTTTTAAAGCAAATGATACAATACAAATTCCCTTTTGAAATCATGGCTAAACTAGAACAAGAGTAGTGGTGATTATTTTCTTGGTGTTTGAAAAATCCATTTGAGTTTTAGGATTTCATTCAAATGTTTGATATTTCTTCAATAACTTATTGATTGGTTTCACAATTGAAGCATAACAAAGGACAAATCGTCAAACAAAAATTATCTTTCCAAAGAAATATTGTACTCCTTTACAAGATGTATGAGGGTTCAGGTCATTTATGGCTTTAACTCTCTCTGGATCAATATAAACACCTTCTTAACTCATAATATGACCTAGAAGCTTCCCTCCTAAAACTACAAATAAGTATTTCTTAGGATTGAGAGATATGCCACACATTCTACATCATTAAAAATATTACCTAAGAGGTTTTAGGTGATGCTTTCTCAAATTTCAATGGACATTTAGGCCATCTTGAAAATCAACCATAAATTTTCCAATCAAATCAATGACAACATGGTCCATGGCCCTATGAAATGTGGCACCAACATTTTCCAATCCAAAAGGCATGCGAACATAAGCTAATGTTCCCCATGGTGTAATAAAAGTAGTTTTGAGTCTATCTACTTCAACAAAAAGCACTTAATGCATCTTAAGAATCCATATAACATGGACACTAAGGTGGAACCAGTCATTTGTTGTGACAACATATCCATGTTAGGAAGTGGGTAATTATCTTTTGTAGATGCTTGATAAATATCACAAAAATATACATAAAGTTTAATCTCACCATTTTTCTTTCTATACAACACTAGCTTGGAGATCCATTATGAATTCCTGATTGGGAAAATTATACTAGCCTTCTTGAATTTTCCAAGTTCCAATTTTGCAACGAATCTCATCTTTGGATAACCGCTCTTAATATTTTCCAAAAAGGTTTGGAAACTTCTTTGAATGGGATAGTATGTTGAAATATGGGCTCATCACATTCCTTTAAATCATCAAAACTCCATGTAAAAACATCTTGGACTTATTTAAAGAGAAGGGTGCATTGCTCAACTTCTTCAGCAATATAGCTAATACCCAGATTTAGGTACTTTGGAGCCTTAGATGTAGCAATGCTAATATTCTAGTTGTCTTGAAGTTTCCTAAGGGAAGATTCATCAATTACATTATTTTTCTTTGTTTGATCAATCTCTTATGAAGACTAATAAAAGACCAACATATTTTTTGGTTGAGATCCATAGCTTGGCTTCATTAATTGGAACGTTTGATGATGATGGTTGTAAATATGAGAGGAAATCTACCACATGTTCATCATTTTCAAACACTTGCAAATAGCCTTTATTATCTAGTACTAATGGCTGAAAAAATGTTTTGACATGAAAGGTATCATTATTTTGAGAATCATTTGGATTGAAAAGAGAGGTCTTAATGGATAATGAATCTACTTTTTTATTTTTCTCTCGAGGGACAAAAATCGTATTAAAGGAATTAAATTCCTATGTTCTTCTTTTCTTTTATTCATGTATGCTCTTTCTCTAAATTTTTGTGGTATTGGCCTTGCATCATCAAGTTGCGGGACAACATATCATTTCTTCTTAAATGAATTATTTCATTTTTCATTTGTCTTATCATTCTATTCAATTACACTATCTTTGTATCTTGATGAGTCCTTCGAATATTTTCAGGAACAAGAATATTTCTCACGGGGTTTCCCTTGAAAAATTCCCATTCCTACACCCTATTATTCAACAACTCTAGAAGAAGAAGGAGCTTGAGTTTATATATACAAGCTTAACACTTGCCTTTGAATCACTCCAAGAATAATTTTAGGGTCAACATTACCATCCAACGTGTCTTCTTCCATTTCATTTGTCTTCTCATGACTTCATCCAAAGTTGCAATTTATGTTTATTATTACATATTTACACTTTATTAAAATTTCACTCTTGTAACACTCGAAAATAAATGGATCATGTGGGTGTTTCTCTTCAGGAATTTGTTGTAAAGTTCTAAAGAAACACATATTGAAATCTCTAATTCTTTCATTTTTCTCAAGATGTATTTGACTGGACATTGTAAGAAGAGTATGATATATAATAAGCTAAGCATATTTGACAATAAATACATCATCCATATCATTAGAATAATTAATTATTCCTACTGGGAAAAAAAGGTATTAATCATATAGCCAACAGGGTGTAGTTGAATTAGCAATCATCGTGATATGAAGTGTTATGTAAACAATGAGGTTCAAGGTTCAAATCCCTATGGACCAAGCCAACAAAAAAAAGTACCAATCACACACTGGACCTCTTAGAGTTTGGAGAAAAAATTGTACCATAACACCATCATGCTCAATCAAATGAATGTCACAAATAGTGAGAAACTAATCTTGATGCTTTTTTGGACTCATGATTCCATCTCCACTAAAAATAGGAAGAACACCTTGAGTAATATAGGGAAACTAGCGGTGTTCCCTTCATAAGTCCAAGGCACTACATCTAGGTCTTTGTGTGTCATTCTCCTTTCTTTCATTATTGGGAATTTCATTTATTTGTTCTTCTTGGTCTTCCGCTGATATTACAAACAAAGCTTGAGATGTGGAACTTTTTGGTTTGGTTTCTTGAAGAGTTAAAGAATCTTGTTTTCTATACTTGTTAGGGATACTTTATATGATTATAGCTTTAATATTTAACCAAAGTCTTCTTAATATTTCAACTTCAACAAAGTCTTCTTGTTGAGTCAAGACTTTCCAAGTGCATTTGAGCTCCTTTCAAAAAAATTATGTAGACAAAGCCAAGTTATATAATTGGTGCAAGATGCTTCTCTAATATTCAAGTCTAATCAATGTTTAGGGTTGTAATAGATTTTGACGAGTCATTTAACTTATTTCCTAGTCTACATAACTACATTTTGATTAAATCCCTAGTATAGTCACCAAAAATGTTGATCTCTAAAACTATTCAAGGTCTTGGAAATAACATTACGTGGAAATTCCTTTATTATTTTGGAGCACCAGTACTCCTCTTGACTAAGTAGAATGAATACAAAAATGCTTAATATGGGACCAAGCCTACTCAAAGAAAATAAATATTCATAATGGTAATTATCATACAATATTTTAGAAGAGTAAAATAAGGGGTCTCACAACACACAATTTCCAGCATAATGTAAAGTAAATTAAAACATATCATTTGGAAAGCGGAAAGTAAAAGAAAAAATATGCAGAGAACTTAACATAATTTTTCAATTAAAACTCATAATGGATTTGAAGAGACGCACAGTTGACATCTCATGCTTGAAAAAATCTGAGATAATTGACTATGTGCCCTGAATAGTTCTCTGGGAGCTTTAAATATCCCAAATATTTTTTAAAAAGTTTATAATATCCAAGAAATAAAATGGGTTCGTCCAAATGGATTAGGATGAGGCTCCCATGGAACAAAGGAGAAGCCGCAATTATAAATCGACCTTTGATATTCAAAGACTTTGAAAAGAAAGGTTGGATCGTTGCTAACTACGAGGAACTGAAGGTGGTAAAATTTTAACAAAATGGTTACTCGACATACTATGTTGGAAAAAATTCTCTCATTTGCTTGTTGACATTTTCTTGATATATCGTTAATCGAAGGTTCCCTAATAATTGTAATTACTTCTTAAGAATCATGATCAACTACTCCAGCCAAAGCATTTTTTAACTATTATTCGACATACTTTGATAATGGTGCAACCATTAAATTATGCTTGATATTGAGATCAAATAGCTCATCTTTGATTTTCTAATTCAATTCAAAGCATTGTTAATGAATTGTCTCTACTTTATCTTTATTTTTAATGAATTATCTCTACTTTATCTTTATTTTTGTTAACAAAGGGGATTAACCACTTAAAAGAATTCAATTAGGTTGTTAAACTTATTGGTCCATAAAATCTCGAGAATGTCTAACTGTTTTTACATTTTGTAATTAATATTATATCTATTATTAAATGTGGGACCCCTAAATACTTTGTTACATCAACAAACTTGAAAACCAAAATGTGGGACCCCTAAATACTTTGTTACATCAACAAACTTGAAAACCAAATCACTTATATTTGTATTTAGAACCAATCACTTATATTTGTATTTAGAGCATCACATTCAACAATCATGTAAATATTTAAACCTGGCTAACTTAGAATTTTCAAAAAAGAACTATTTCAGCTAGCTAGTAGACATTTCCCAATCCTTAAGGATTAGAGTAATTCTTTTGTTTATTTTATATGCAACATACTTTCTAATAGGAGTCATCAAATTTGAAGCTCTTTTTAGCCTTGAATTTGATTTTGATGTATTTTTAAAAATATCTATCAACTTAATAGTAGATAATAGATATTGGTTTAGTGAATGATGGTTTAGAAAATTAAGCATCTTAAAACTCTTTTATTATTTTCTTCAATATCAAAAACTATTTTTCTTATTCAATAGTTGAGTACTTCAAATCATTCATTGTAGCCTAGTGGAACTTCATACTATACAGTGTTTTACCCCTAACATGTCTATTTTTGAGTTCCATTTTTCTTCAAATTTTGTATTCCTCTTGTTGACCTTTTAAATATCGATCTTTTTAGAATTTTGGTTAAATGCATCATCATCCAAGGTAATAGATTCTTCTTCAAAAACTATTAGCTTGTCACAATCCAATTCTTCAATGGTAGTTCTACTTTAAATTAATTGTTTTTCTACCGAGTCAGGCACTCCAACCATAGTATCAATTTCCATTTCCTCAAAATTAACTTCACATTCTTGAACCTCTTGGTTTTCCTTTTCAATAATATCTCTTTTCCTTTTTGAGCTTCCTGAAACAACCCTTTTAAGAGGGTCTGTGTCTCCTCCATCACCAGCACTTCCAATAATGCATTTCCTTTGATCTCCAATATTACAATGAGACTTACTTCATGGCATTGAGAAACTTCTTTGAAAAACATATGGTGAGCTAGGGCAAATACCTATTGTAGTTTTTCCTCTTTGTTAATATTGATCATTAGTGTCAATCAAAGTGTTAATATCATCTTGCAAGAGTAATTGGTGACCCTCAGGGAAAATCTGTTAAAGGTTTTGGTTATCCCTCCTCCATTGAATTATGTTGATTTAGTAAAAAATGAACCATAACCAATTAAAAACATGTGAGCCAAAAATAAACCATATGGGTCAAAACCTTAAAATTCATGAATTTCTTTCATCTTAAAAGAATCAAAGTAAAAAACAAATTCATCCAAGTGAGAAATATTTGTAACGTTAATGTCTTTAACTCACATAAGCAATGGAATGAATTTCTTTTTTCTTTTCTCATTGAAAAAGTAAACCCAAATCTATATTATCTACACAATTTGACTATAAAGAATTTATCATAGAAATACTAAAGTGGTAGAAAGGGTTATCCTTAAATAACAAATATTTGATATGACTCGACTCATCTTAAAATTAAAAAAAAATCCTTTTGCAATGAGAAAAGATATAGCTTCTCTTGACAACAACTAGTGTATAGAAGAACCATCAATCATTCTCTTGAATGTGGAAAGAAAATCATTTTGGACTTGGTAAATTTCTAGGTTTTTATAATTTTGGTTAAATGCATCATCATGCAAAGTAATAGATTCTTCTTCAAAAACTATTGGCTTTTCACAAGCCAATTATTTAGCAATAGTTTTACTTTCAACTAATTATTTTTCTGCCTAGTTTGGCATTCAATTTCCTCAAAAATTACTAGTGCATTTCCTTTGCCCTCCAATATTACTATGAGTCTTACTCCGGGTCATTGAGAAACTTCTTTGAAAAACATGTGGTGAGAAAGGGTCATTACTTGTTGTGTTTTTTCCTCTTTCTCTATATTGATCATTAGTTCCAATCAAAGTATTAATATCATCTTGCAAGAATAATTGGTGACTCTCGAGGAAAATATGTTAAAGGTCTTGGTTATCTCCTCCTCCTTTGTTGAATTATGGTGATTTAGTGATCCATGTGGATATTGGTGGCCATCTGATTGTTCCACTCGGATCCCCGCCATTGTTTCTTTCAATTTCCTTAATTGTAGCATAGTTTACTATTTTTGGCAGTTTTTTGGGTCCTCGACTTCCAGAGCCGTTTTGAGGCCCTAAACGATGTGTTTTTGGAAAACGACCAAACCCACTATTATTTTCACTATTTGAAGTTAAATTTGTAGTCCTCGGATATATCTATCTAACAAGGTACCATACGTGTCAAATGGAGATCATAAGCCAAATTTACGACCCTAAGAAGCTGATGTACCAATTTACCCCAACAGGACCTATATACTTTTGGTGCTTCGTCTCCAGGTTAGGTTTTTGGATGTTTAGGATTTTCCATTATTTATCAATAATAAATAGGCCTTCGAGCCTCATTGTAACACAGCTCAGAAGGCATGTAGCCACTGCATCTCTTCTCAAAGATAAGCTATCATCGCCTGTGTTAGTTTATTTCCATTTTGCATCTAAAAAGTTTTTAGTACTTTGTTATTAACGAATTAAAGTTATGTTATCTTTGTCTCTTTATGATTTTGTTTATATCTGTATTTCATTTCATTCCTTCATAAATCCATATTACTGGTATTAGAGCGATCTTCTATTTCTCTATTTTTTTGTACATGTCCCCAACGAGGTCAGGGTATAAGGAGTTGGGACTTGAACTAGTTGAGCTTTGCATGACTATCCTTGTTGACACCGAAGGCCTCCCATGGCAAAAGAAAATAAAGAAGAGGGATCATGAGACCATATCAAATTATTTCTCGAAGAAACCCTCGAGCAGCAAGGGAATGAGATGATGAACAAATTTACCCAGATCCTTCGACAGATACCCACCAGTGACGCATCTTCACCCAGTGGTCACTACAGAGGCACGACCCCCTTCAAGGTACAAGTGACCTTTGATATCCTTATATTCAAAGGTCAAATCGTTGTAGATGATCTGGATAAATGGTGGATTCTATTAGAAGTTTATTTTTTAGTCCATAGTTTCTTCGATAACGAGAATATTACTTTTGCATTGCTTAAGGTTTCCCCCCATGTCAAGGACTGGTGGGAAACTTATTGTGAGAAGAGGGACGAGGAACCCTCTATGTTTACAGTCAACCCCTCTTGGAACTCTTTCTAAGACTTTATCAAGGAATAGTATTACCTCGTTGGGAGATATGAGGACAAGTACATACAGTGGACCACACTATGACAGTAAAGGGACCAAGATGTGCATCAAAACACAAATATTTTTCATACTCTAAGCACAAAGTTGGGTATCAAAGACTTTGAGTGACATCTGGTGCTCAAGTACCACGGTTGTCTACACAAATACATTCAATAAGAAATGGATTTCATTTACATCTCTGCGCTTCAAGCAACATACCAATATGCTACCAAGATTGAACAAAAATTTAAACAAAAGAATAGAACTTTGGATCTACGATTCATAAGCAGGGAAAGAATGCACCCAAACCACATAACAAAGTATAGGTCTAATGTGGAGTGACCCAGACAACCCATCAAAGCCGCAAGCAAAGAATGGCACCACGAAGATGAAGAAGGACATATGAAAGTGGTGTGAGTTCCACAAGAGCCCCACTCACAACACAAATGAGTGTCGTGTCAAGCAATCATTGGTGGTCGAGATGAAAGCTGCAGAGTCCAATCCATGTTCTCATTTTGAGTCAAAACCCGATAAGGGGAATGACAAGGGGAAGTGGATCATTGGTGCAGAACCTAGTGTCGTCGTTGTCACCATCAAGGTCTAGAATATTTAGCTCGAATATCCTTAGGAGGGGGAGCATGTCTTCCTCTCACAAATGTGGGTGAAGGGTTCTCTACTAGAGTGCATTGTCGATAGTGGCAGCCAAAAGAACTGAATTTTAGAAAAGGTCATGAAGCGGTTGGACCTACTGACCACACCACACCCATAGTTATACACCGTCATGTAGCTTCAGTCAAGGATTAGATCTTCACGTCAGCCAATAATTTCACCTTCCCTACAGCATCAAGCCCTTCATGGATGAGGTATTGTGTGATTTTTCTCCTCTTTAAGTTTGTGATGTCTTATTAGTACAACCATACTTGTTGAAGCATCATGTTGTGTATGAGTCTAGGCCTCGCACTATTATTATTACTTTGGGCAATAACTTATACAGGATACCGGAGGTACCTAACCTACCACCATCTCTTTGATCTCTGCTCAGAAATGTAGTAAGATCATCTCCCAGACCAGGAATTTGTTTTCTTTTTTATTCACTCTTAAAGCAAGGGGAAGATAGTGACCACATCCATGGCCCACATAAAAGGTTCCCCCACGTAGTAGAAATAGGTGGATAAGGTCATGGACTAATACAGGGAAATATTCTCCTCACCCACATGGGTAATTTTGCACTGTTAGTTCAAGCATTCGATCGATCTGACTCTCAGATCACCTCTACCCAATGGACCTATATACCACCACTCCAATCTAGAAAATGAAGAAATCAACCAGAAAATCCAGGAGTTGTTGCAAAAAGGTCACATCCGACCAATTTCCTCACCTTGTGGGATCTAGATTGTACTTATACAGGATAAAGATGGAACTAGGAGACTTTGCATTGATTAGCATGCACTAAATAAAATCAATGTTGGGAACA
Organism: Pinus taeda; assembly: GCA_000404065.3. Classification (NCBI taxonomy): domain Eukaryota; kingdom Viridiplantae; phylum Streptophyta; class Pinopsida; order Pinales; family Pinaceae; genus Pinus; species Pinus taeda. The sequence goes on from APFE030235901.1 coordinate 58,617, forward strand.
AGTATCAAATCCCATGGATTGATGACCTTCTCAACCAACTCAAGGGGACCAAGTATTTTAGCAAGATCGATTTGAAGTTTGGTTGTCACCAGGTGCCAATAGAACCTACAAATGTATTAAAGACCTCCTTCAAATCCAAGGAGGGCCTTTTTGAGTGTCTAGTCATGTCTTTTGGGTTTACAAATTCCCATACAACTTTTATGAGGTTAATGGATGACATCTTATGACCCTTCACCAACTCATTTGCGGTTGTATATATGGACAACATCCTCATATTTAGCAAGAGTTGGGAAAAACACCTACAACACATTTGGTAGGTCCTTCAAACCCTATGGTAGCACAAGCTATGTGCCAACTTAGAGAAATGTGCATTTGGCATGAGGCAGATCCAATATCTGGGTTACATTATTGATTAGCAAGGTGCGTATGTGGATTCAGCTAAGATCCAAGTCATTCGGGAATAACCAGACTCGACCACTATAACAAAGCTTTATAGCTTTTTGGGCCTTTCCAATTTTTATCGAAGGTTCGTGTTGGGATTCTCTCATATCACTTGGCCTCTAGGTCAGGTTACCAAGGGTGGAGTGAAAGAAAAGTATTTTTGGTCTGAGTCCCAATAGAAGGCGTTCATTGAGCTGAAGCACTGCCTTTGCTCTACACCTGTACTCACATTTCCAGACCTGCAACGACCATCTAAAATTGATACAGACGCCTTCGACTATGCGAATGGTGCAGTTCTCACCCAACAGCGGTATCTTGTGGCCTATCATAGCGAGACACTTTCTGATACAATTCAAAAATACCCCACCTATGATAAAGAGATGTATTCATTTGTGCAGGCATGTTGATAATGGAAACATTACATTCTAGGGAAGGATACGGTCATCCACACAAATCATCGACCTCTTCAATTTATCCATACACAAGGGAAGTTACAGAATGATCGGAATTAGAAATGGTCTACATATCTATAGGAATACCACTTGAACATTAAATACAAGAAGGGAAACACCAATCATGTTGCAAATTGCCACAGTCGGCCCCCATTTGCAGCACTAACTACTATTCTAAACTCTTATGACTATGAGATCTTCGAAAGGCCACAATTGTACAAAAATTATCTGGAGTTCACCACCACATACCAGATGCTAGTGGATGGCAAGAAAGTTCCAAATTTCCACCTCCAAGACGCATTATTATGCTACCTAGGCCACCTTTTTGTTCCTTCAAGTGAGCGTGCAAAGCTGATTTTGGAGGCACACTACAATCGAGTCATGGGACACTTTGGTGTGGAAGAAATTGTGGTTGTACTACAAAATTATTTTAATTGGCCAAAACTTTTATAGGACGTTGGAAAATATATAACATCCTGTATTGCATGTGCCTTCGCCAAGCCAACCATCAAGAAGCAAGGCTTGTACACTCCTCTACCTACTCCCAGCCGACCCTGGGAATCCATCTCCATGGCTTATCTATCGGGCCTCCCTTCTACCAAGCATGGTAATGACTGTGTATTTTTGGTTATGGACAAATTTTCTAAGATGGCTATATTAGAGGCTTGTAAGAAGAGTATCACAGTAGAGGAAACTACCAAACTATTCTTTGAACAAGTGTGGGTACATTTTGGAATCCCGCATTATATTATATTGGGATAGCAGGTTCCTAAGCACATTCTGGTCGAGCCTCTTGACATTATTGGACACTAAGCTCACCAATTTAATTGCATTCCATCCGCAAACCGATGGCCAGATAGAGGTTGTCAATAAGATGATAGTGCACATACTACACATGTACAACTCCAAGCATCCACGAACCAGGGATTAGATCCTTCCTTATGTGAAACACAGTTATAATAGAGCTCTCCATAGATCGATTGGTCGTAGTCCTTTTCAAGTGGGTCTAGGTTTTCAACAATTGTGTCTAGTTGATGGTGAAATGCCTTATGCGACTACATAGAAAAAATCCACGCATGTACAATCAGAGGTTGATAAAGAAACCCAGTTTATTGAGCGCATCCAACACATCCATGAGTATTTGCACAACATCTAGGATAATTCCAATGCCAAATACAAGCAATGACATGATCAACATTTGGTGCCACATAAGTTTTAGGTGGGCAACAAAGTTTGGGTGCATTTGCAGAAAGAACACCTTACCAGATCCCATCGAAAGCTCAAACCACTCTTATATGGGCCTTAAACCATCACCAAGGTTATGGGAGGCAATTATTTTGAGCTCAGTATTACCCCATTCCTTGCCATGCACCTAGTGTTCAATGTGAACCGCCTTTGGCCATACTTTCCACCATTACGGGACACATCAAACATTGCAGAACTGCTAACACCAACAAAGTTAAACCCAGACTGCATGGAACGGGCCACAATTGAGAAGATCATGGACACACAGATCAAGAACACTCACCAGTAGAAGATCCAACTGTATCAGGTTGTCAAAGATGGCCAACTCCTGCACTAAGGAAAGTGGCTCACTAGGGACCAAGTTTAGCAGAAGTTTCTCCCATATCATAGAGGCACTCAACGCAATGGGTACCATTGCTTCTGAAGGGGGAGGACTGATCTAGGTGGATATTGGTGGCCAACTGCCTATTCCACTTGGATCCCCACCATTATTTTTTTTAGTTTCCTTAATTGTAGCACAGTTTACTATTTTTGGCGATTTTTTGGGTCGATAACTTTTGGAGCCATTTTGAGGCCCTAAAGGACATTTTTGTAAAACAGTAAAACCTAGAGATTATAATATGGTTTGTAGTCAAAATTTGTAGCCCTCGGATAGATATTTCTATTGAGGTATCATATGCATCAAACAGAGATCGTATGCAAAGTTACGACCGTGGAAAGTTGAGGTACCAATTTACCCCAACAGGGCCAACAAAATTTTGGTGCTTCATCTCCTAGGGTTCGGTTTTTGGATGTTTAGGGTTTTTCAATGTTTCTTAATAATAAATATGCCTTCAAGGCTCATTGTAACATAGTTCAGAAGGCATGTAGCCGCCATATCTCTTCTTCGATATAAGCTACCATCGCTTGAGCTAGTTTATTTCCATTTTGCATGTAAACAGGTTTTAGTACTTTTTTATTAATGAATTGAGGTTTTGTATTCGATGTATATCTATGATTCTTTTTATATATGTATTTCATTTCGTTCCTTCATAAATCTGAATCATTTAGTAAAAGACAAACTATAACCAATTGAAAACATGTGAGCCAAAAACAAACCATATGGGTCAAAGCCTTAAAATTCATGAATTTCTTTCATCTTAAAAGAATCAAAATAAAGACAAACCATCCAAGTGAGAAATATTTTAACATTGATATCTCCAACTCTTATAGGTAATGGGATTTTTCTTCTCTAACTAAAAAGGTGAACCCATAATTTATACTATCTACACAAGTATACTTTAAAGAATTTATCACAAACATATTGAGGTGGTAGAAAAGGTTATCCTTAAAATCCATATCATCTAATATGACTGAACTCATCTTGACATTAAAAAAAATCCTTTTTCAATGAGAAAATATGTAGCTTCTCTTGAAAACCTATCTATAGAAGAGACATCAATCATACTCTTGAATGTGGAAAGAAAATTAATTTGGACTTGGTAAAAAATAAAAGGGGCCTTATTCCTCTATAGTGTTGATTATCATAATTTCATTGGATCCTTATTTAGTCCACTCTTCTTGACTGTGGTAAATATTTAAACACATGGAAACATCATATGGCATAAATTAAATAATAAGTCTTATAAAATCTCTTTGTTTTGTGGAAATTCCTTAATTGAAAACAAATTTCATTCAAGATAATGTGTGCACAAACAAAGATAACATTCTCATGAATAGAGTAATGCAAAATATAGGGAACATACTTTCGAATAACTTCCATGGAATCCTACCCAACAATGATCTTAAATACCCATGCAAATTATTTCTATGGATATGCAAGTTAGCACATCTCAAAATGAGAAGAAATTCAAGGATCATTGGGTGGCTTCTTGAGAAATATTTTTAGAAGGTCTACACCACCACCATGAGTATCCAAAGGTCATTTACTTCATGAACCTTGAGATTTTTGTTGGGAATCAAAATTCATTGCATTTTCCTAAAAAAATCGATATAAGAGAGAAATGTGTTTTATTGCTCTCCTCTAGCTAAAATAATCAATGTTTAACATTAAACTTCTCTACATGCCATAAAACTAGTTTCTCGAAATCGAATGCATCAAGCATACACCTAGCCCATATTATTTCAGAAGTCCAAAATTTATTAGATATTTTATCCTCTTGTGTGGGTCATGAATACCACTGATATTCCTCAGAAGTTCATGGTCCTCATTCCAAGGGCATTGATTGTTTCCCCGTTATATAGCTTTGTTCTCTTAACTAACCTATATTCTTACATAAGCTTAATGAATAGGTGGCGGCCTTGTTAAGGGAATATCCCATTATCAAGGATACACATGTTACTAAAGTCACCAGAGGTTTTCTGTAATATCATATGTTAAGGTTTTGAGTTCATTAATGTTAATCACTGCTTGGAGCCAAATTTATAACAGAGATTTTACAAAAATCACATTGGATTAATAACGGTATAAATCAAATGTGTGATAGATGTAGCGGTAGTCAAAATTTAAATCCTCTTGAAAGTAGTGCTTATGTGGTGAGATTCGTGAAAATTAACGAATTGTGAGAGGTGCATAATGACTAATGTGAAGTTAAAAAAGGAAAATATGGAAATGTGAGTTGTGGGAGGTCAGGGGATGAGGTAACTAGAGGTCTCGGGCATCTACATTTGTAAAATTGACTAAGTAGTAATGCAAGTTCATTCTCATGCTATGTAAATGTGCATTGTAGGATGTTCCAAATGCTTTTGTCTTCCACAACAAGATTCCCACAATCAAGAAAATGTCTAAGTATAGAGGGAATTGTGTGATTTGTATTTAAACTTGAAGGTTTATGGAAAATTTGCAAGTAAATTTTTATGTCTTTTAGTAAATGGATCAATTTGACAAAGTACATAAATTAATGGTTTTTAAACTCAGTTTGCAACATAAAACAAAGGAAAATATACCATACACAGCAACACAAGGCAACAAAATGATAAAGGAGTTCACCCCTCCCGGGCTACATCTCCTGGTCCAGCTTCCAATGTTGGGCCTCTTTCATTAAGTGATCAAATATGTGATTTCATGGATTTAAAGTGCTCATAATGAAAAAATAATGTCTCCAACGGCTCCAGAAGACCCAAAAACCCCAAGTTGGGCTCTTGTTGGGCTCAAATTGGCCAAAAACTTACAAAGTTATGGCTCAAAGAAGTTTTGCTGCTCACTGATCTAGAAACTACCCATTTTATCTAACCATCCTATGTTTTATGCCATTCTAGAGACCAAGAAGTGCCAAATTCGCTTGGCGCTGGCAAGCTTCACGTTGAATCGGGTGCATTTTGCCAGACAGTTAGTTTGACCGCTAACGCCTAAGAGTCAAATTTTCTGCCCCCGCGCCTAGTCATATTGGCTCATGTGGTCGAGGACCAGGCTAACTGTGCCCCCACCACTCCGCACTTTCCTCCGACGGGTGTGGTCATATTAAAGCCCATGAGGTCGGGGGTTGGGCTAACCACACACCCCCGCCAGGTTGGCTCCTCCATTCATGTTGACGGTTCCACGTATTCCTATATGACTAGGGCTTGGACCTTTATTTCCACGCTCATCCCTTAGTGCCCATCTGATTATACCCACGATCTGGTGCATTGGCATATGTATAGGCTAGGGATCTAACCCAGACCCTCTCACCTGTCCATGCCAAGAGTCCTACTCTTTGGTCCTATGCAATGCTTTGTGACCATGGGTTAGGGCTAAACACTGGCACTTTAGGTCTCAGCTCCCGTGTAGTCATGTGGGGTGCCAAGTGACTGAAGGCTAGGGACTTAGCCCCAACCCCTTCCCCCAACTTGGATTTGGTTAAATTTTAAATAGGGGTCTTCACCTATGGTTAATAAGAAACACCACAGGCGCAACAATAGGGAATTGCATTGTTAGAGTTGAGGTCGGGGGTTCGATCCCACACGGGCCTCTATCCGACCATAACAAAATTTTACATTTCCCGGGGGTGCCACGTGGCATCCCATGATTAGGCCATGTGGAACCCTTCCATTGTTCCACATCAAAAACCATTAACCAATCAAAATCACCCATGTGCCTGAACCACAGGAGGCCACTTGTTAGCCTTTGATTGGTTTGTGGGTACCTAGTCAACTTGCTGACTCACTATAAAGACTGCCCAGTCAACAGTAGTGTCCATCTAATTGTAAAAAAAAATTAGTTATTTAGGAAAACGATCAGAACGTGATATCTTAAGCATATGATGTCATTTTTGAGCGATTCAAGTTGCAATTGATTCAGGACAATGAGATCTACATTTTGACATTGGTTTCGAGCAGTTTTGAACACTTTCATTTTTTAGCACTTTACTAATCCACTGGATCACTCCTCCCCACTTGAAGCTTTTGGACCACCAAAATACTATTTTTAGACAACAGATAGTTGAGGATACTGCTCGCTCACCCTTCCAATCTCAATCAATTTGGCCTTGCTTGGATTTGTTCCTTTGAGTCCTACACGAAGGTACTCCAGGTTCCCTCTTCTTGAAGTTCTTGTTTTTTATCCATGATAGTATCTTGTTGCAAATCTTCAATATATTCAGGAGAGAAATTGTAACACCCCTAATGAAAATTCCATGTAATAAAATTTAATAAAGGAAAAAATAATAACCACGGTTGATGGGAAACTTATTCTAAGTTGAATGTTGGGCAATGTAGAAAATCTTGTAGATTCACAGGCTAATGCAATTTGCTAAAGCAAGAGACAAGAATCTACTTCTACTCTTTATAGCGGAAGCCCATAAACATCGAGAAAACAATAATCAATAGAGGAAGAGAATCAAAGGCACATAACACAATAAATATCCGGGGAAAGCCACAGCTCAAAACCCCACTATTTGTTTTGTATTAATCTAGAAAATCAAGATGAAATTATAATGCTTGTTCTCTCTAGAACAATCCCAACACTCAGGAAATTTAACCTCCAACTCATAAGAAAGCTCAAGGCCAAATATTAGCCTCTTCACAAGCTCTCTAAATCTCTATTCCAATGCGTAATTCTGATGGAGAATAACTTTTATTTAAAGGGAAATAACGCCTCTAAAACTAGTACAATCTCTCAAGGATCAGTTCCTAAATGCATGCACTATCAGTGCAACTCAGAAAAATCTAAAACAAATAGTACATTGTCCTTGCACTCTAGTCTCAACTAGGTCTTTCTCATAATCGACATGTATGAGTTATTGATGAGTAAATATTCACTTAACTAGAGTAGCACTAGTGGAGTACATTAGTGTCACCACTGATTGTTAATTCACTATTAGTTCTCTCAATCAGTTTGAGAACTAATTTTACTGAACTGACTCATGAAACCGAGTCTTTTATTTTACAACTCACAATTAACTCGCACTGGACTCCTACAAAATAGGGAAAACGTATACATGAATTCCAGAAGACTTCCAACTCGAATTTCCTAAGTTAAGTAAGTTTAATAAACTTAATTTAACTATTTTAAATTGTTATGAGAATAGAATTTAAACTTAATTCACAGTTTAATTCAAGGCCAAATTAAACTGGAATTTCTTTTTGCCATTTCTCAACACTCCCTCTCAACAAGAAAGGGATTATCAACTACCCCAATCCTGTCTCTATGAAACTCTAACTTACATCTTGACAATGCCTTTGTCAAGATGTCAGCATCTTGCTCCTCCATGGGAATGTAATCTAACAACATGATCTGCCTCAATACACAATATCTGAGATCATGATACCAGATATCAATATGCTTGGACCGATCATGAAAGACTGGATTTTCATATAGTTTGATACAACTCTGATTATCATAATAAATCATTGTCGGATCCATCTGTTGACCAAACAAACCAACCAGGATCTTCCTCATCCAAATAGCCTCACATGTTTCCTGACTTGCAGCCATGTACTCTGCCTCTACAGAACTAGGTGCAACCGATCTCTATTTCCTGATGTACCAAGAAACTGTCACTGACCTAAAACTAAAGATCCCTCCTGATGTGCTCTTCCTGTCGATGGACTCCCTACCCAATCTGCATTAGTGAATCCTTGAATATTCACTCCATTTTTCTATTTGTACCATAACCCAAACTGAGTAGTGCCTCTAAGGTATCTCAATACATGCTTTTTCACCTTCCAATATAGCTTGGTAGGCCTAACCATCGCTTGACTAAGCTAGTTAACTACATAGCACATATTTGGTCGTGTGTTCACCAAGTACATGACTGAACCCACAAGCTGCATGTAAACAATAGCTTCCACTATTTCCCTTGAAGTAGCATCCTCCTTTCTCCAGTTACCAGCTTGAGGAGTCTCCATGGGTTTATTGCTCTCCATGCGAAATCTCTTGAGTATCTCGTTGGCATACTTTCCCTGAGATACAAACAACTCCCCATCTCCCTACCATACATCCATGCCAAGAAAGTAATGTTGACAATAATACTGAGAGGGGGGGGTGAATCAGTATTATCTAATTCTTTTACCAAATCTTTCTTATTTATACTTTAACTTATTTTTGCATACCAATACCATAAATAATGAGCATGAACAAGAAAATCAGACAGTCACATCAAAGAACACCAGATATAAGGTGGAAACCCAATGTGGGTGAAAACCACCTGCTGCAATATGTCTCTATCTTCTTTCAAATTAGAAACTCCTTTTACAATGGTCTTGTACTGGTGCAGTCCTTTACCAGTACGCAGGCTGCAACCTGCAGAGAGCTACAACTCTCTCTCGTTTTCCAGTCTCTCCTGGAAGGGAGCTACAACCCCCTACTTCTTTTCAGGGACCACTTTTCATAAATTTTCAAACTGGATCCATATACATCAAATGATCATCAAGTACATGTAAATTATACAGTCAGCTGCAATAACCAGATCAATAATAACAGAACAGAACCCAGAACACCTTATCAACAGAAAAATTCAACCAACAGAAGATCTTAACACGAATACGCAGGTTTTCTTTTTACTGGCCTGTGTCGCTACGCACTTCACCCTCTGCCTCTCTGCGTATACCCGCAAAGTTCCTTCTGCTGTACTGCGTGTCCACGCAATGCTCCTTTCACTGATCTGCATACAGTACGCACTCAAATGTACTATCGCGCCGCGTACTGCAAGGTAGGAACGCACCCAGAAGAACTAACGCGCCGCGTACTATCACCGCAGGTACGCACCCAAAAACACTATCGCGTCGCGTACTTAAACAGCAAGCACGCACCTGAAGCACTGACGCGCTGCGTACCCACGCACTTCACCTTTGTCGCCTCTGCGTACCCACGCGCTACACCTTCGCCTCTTCTGCGTACCCATGCACTGACCCTTTATTGCCTCTGCGTACCCACGCACTACCACTGTTGATCACCTGCGCACCTCTGATTAGGGCCAAAATACAGTCAGATACTCAAATCTGATCTTGCGCTCGAGAAATCACCCTTCACAGATTTGTTGTCAACTTCTCTTCTATAGATCAAGCTTTTTAAACTGAGAACCCAATAGATCAGATCTTAAGATATTCAATACTCCAAAGATGCACAAGCCAAATGATCTCCTTAGCTTTATATAGGCATGCTCTTCCTCAAATCAAGGATCATGGGGCTCAATAATAATAATAAAATAAACAATACCACGGGCCAAAACCATGATAACACAATACCGTCGGCTAAATACCATGAGAAACCCC
>APFE030235901.1:78870-90741 GCA_000404065.3 Pinus taeda
AGCACATCTAAGTTGGTAGAGTTAAAGTTGTAGCTGAAACAGATGCTTGACAAGGGATACATTATGCCAAGTGTATCACCTTGGGTCGCACCAGTATTGTTTGTAAAGAAGAAGGATGGTACTCTCAGATTATGCATTGACTAATGGTAGTTGAAAAAAGTGACCATCAAGAATAGGTATTTGTTTTCAAGGATCGATGAATTGTTTGATCAGCTGAAGGATGCAATAGTGTTCTAGAAGATTCAATTGAGATAAAGATCCCATTAGGTACACATCAAAGAGGAGGACATTTACAAGATAGCTTTCTGGTCTAGGTATGGGCATTATGAGTTTGTTGTAGTTCCATTCGGTTTGACTAATGCCCCATCTACATTTATGTGTTTGATTAATAGTGTCATGTGTCCCTATTTGGATAAGTTTGTTAATGTTCAGTGATGACATATTGCTATATTCTAAAAATGAAGAAAATCATGTCGAGCATTTGGCAGGAGCGTTGAGGTTGTTGAGAGAGAATCAGTTGTATGTTAATCTCAGCAAGTGTAGTTTCTTTCATACTGAGGTACATTACTTGGGACATGTTGTCTCCATGGAGGGCATAGCTAGGGATCCAGAAAAGGTAAGAGCTATAATGGAGTGGGAAGCTCCTGGGAATGTGAATGAGGTGAGATATTTCATGGGGTTAGCAGGTTATGACAAGAGGTTCATCAAGAACTTCTCACATATTACTTATCCTATCACATCATTGTAGAGGAAAGATAAGAAGTTTGAATGAACAAAGGAGTGTGAGGCCAGTTTTGAGCAACTTAAGAAGTTGTTGACACATGCTCCAATGTTAAAGATTGCAGATCCGGAAAAAGAGTTTGTAGTATGTACAGATGCTTGCAAGAGAGGACTTGGTGAAGTCCTTATGCAGAAGGACAGGTAGTGTGCTATGAGTCATGAAAGTTGAATGAGCACGAGCATAACTATATGATGCATGATCTTGAGCTAGAAACGATCATACATGCATTGAAGATGTGGAGGCACTATATTCTTGGCAGGAGGTTTGTATTGATGAGTGATCATAATGGATTGAGGTATCTATTTCACTAGTCAAATCTAAATGTCAGGCAAGCTAGATGGTCAACAGGATATTGGAGGACATGTTGAGGATGTGCATGATGCATCAGCAGTAGAAGTTTAAAGTATATCTTCCACTAGTAGAGTTCGCTTACAACAATGGGTAACATGGATCTTTGCATATGAGTCTGTTTGAGGCATTATATGGGCAGAGTTGCAATACTCCCATCATTTGGAGTGATCTAGTTAATAGGGCTTTGATTGGACCAAACATGGACATGTTGGCGGAAATGGAACGGGAAATGCAAGTAATCAAGAAGAATCTGAAAGAACCATAGGATAGGCAAAAGTGTTATACAGATCGGAATAGGTTGTTCGAGGAGTTCCAAGTTGGGGAACAAGTGCTCTTGTGCATCAAACCGAAGAAGAGCTCCTTGTGGATTGGATCATGTACCAAGCTGGAACCACGGTTTTATGGACCTTTCAGGATTATTGAGAGGATTGGATTAGTAGCATATCGACTTGCACTTCCTCCAATAGTGAAAGTCCATGATGTTTTCCATGTGTCATTTCTTAAGTACTTTGTTAAATACGTTGATCATGTGATTGACTGATATGTATTACGGGTGGATCTAGATGGATAATTCCAACTGGAATCTCAGTGTATATTGCAGAGAAAGGTGCTCATGCTCTGAAACTAAGCAATCGAGCAAATTAAAGTCTAGTGCAAGCACTTTGGACCTGATGAAGCTACATGGGAGATGGTTAATCAGATGCAAGCTATGTAACCTTTAATGTTTACAAGTTGAGGTAAAGAAGTTTGGTATGATGTTTGGTATATGTTTTGGCATGTGTTTTGGTGTGATGTTTTTATATGTGTACATATGTATATGGATATAAATATCACCATGAACTATGTTATAAAGCTCCAATAAACAGTATGGGTTTCATGTCATTATATTTGTCATGTTGGTTTTCTTTTCAATAGGGTTGTTATCACCAAAATAGGTCCCTGATAGGCTGCTAATCATACTATCTCAGTGTAACTATTTCAAACCAAGCTTTTGGCTGAGGCTTAGCCTCCTCAACCTGAGAGGGCTCTCTCAAATGATTAATGATATTGATAATGGATTAGATGGATAACTCTATTGAAAAAATGAAGTGTAAGTGGTTGAAACACAATCAACAAACATCCATTGGGCTTATGGAGTCAGAAAATCTTAGTATGATAGCAGTATCAGCTAAACATGGAAGTCAGGGCATCAAAGTCCAATATATCAGTTAACACATGGAGACATGTAGGAAAACACAATCCATGAATGTATGAAGGAAGTTAGAGCATGTTAATGAGTTCTAAGTATCATACATTCATACTACTACACATAAGTAAATAAAGACAAACATAAAAAATTCACCATTGAACTCCTTCTGAATCTTGAGAAGTAAAGCCAAAGCCTGCATTCATAAAAACATAATCTTCTACAATGGCACAATGTGAGAGCTTTTCTCCATAAATTTCCAACCCTTTGTACATCAGATGTTCTGCTATATATAGAGCTCTTTACATACTTGAGATTCCTCCTCCAGCATGAGGGGAATTCGAATTCCACCTATTATGACACCTATTGACACCTAAAACTAATTATTAAATGAAACTGACTATTAATTGGCAGTCTTAGAGACCTAAAACAATTAGGAGTGTAACTCCTCATTATGATTAAAACAGCCTTATATAGGAATTAAACACTCCCTATGACACCTATAACTCCATGAATTCGAATTTGATAGTGTTCATAACCCTCCAGCTGGCCCTTGATGACTCATCCTTTTACTGTTCCTGGAAACTAGGAGGTTGTTCCTTGCTCTGTTCTGGCTGAAAAATGGCTCTTGGAACAGAGCTCATAACTTCTCACAGAAAACGTATTTGGAAAAAATAAAGGAGGCTTTTGTGAACCAATCCATGATGAACAAAAACCTCTCTCAGTTTTTTGAAACACCTTCCCTACCTCCCAGAATGTGTCTTTGAAACAAAGGTGTAAAACAAAGAAATATGCTTGTGAAAAACTTGCACCTAGAGCAATTTCGTAGCAAAAGTTTAGTCACCCATTTCTCCCAGCTCATAATGTATTTGAAGAAACTGAAAGATATATTTCTCTAGAGACCTCCTGGAAGTTGACTACCTAAAACAGTTTTTCTCCTGAAAAAGGCCGCTTCAGTGATTTCGTAGCGCAAGGTTTGGTATGTGTATATGTCTTCATTTCTTGAATTTTCCTTTTGATTAGGGCTCAAAACTTCTCAAGTGATCTTATTACACCTCTGCAGCAACATCCCTTTCAAAATAATCCTCTTTTTCTTTCAAGGTAGATCCTCAAAAAACAAAACTGTCATCTTCAGCAGTTTCGTAGCGCACATAGTGTATTTTTGTGAGTTTGAGCTACGAAAACTCCTAGTTGATTTCGTAGTGCATGTAATTTTTTAAACAACCTTAACACATGACACTTTGAATAAGTGTTGGAAAAATGGTGGGTAAAAAAAGATTGTTGACCATATTTAACAAAGGGAACAAGACTCCTAGGACTTAGACACTAAAGCAAACATGGAAAAACTAAACCCGGACTAACACCTAACCTTTACAATCAAACTGATGTGAACAATTTAGAAATTGCTTCTTAAGTGATAACAGTGGCTCCACTTGGGATAGTGTGCTCCTGTAGTACACTAAGAACTCGCAAGTCCAGTGCTTTATCCTCTTATGACAAACGGACATTTGCTTGACAAGCATCCCCTTCAAGCTTCTTGGGCCTTCACCTCGGGCTTAAGCTTGATGATCACTGTAGGAGAAAGAAATCTATATCTACTAAAGAATGCTCAATCAACCTTGAGCTTATTAGCATTTTCCTACCTACCTACTAGCTGCAATTTCCACTTTAGGTCAAGCAACATGATATTTCCAATAAAGCTAATCAACGATCTGATCTGACACTTGAATCTCTTGACTGTGCTTGAAGCAAAAATGAACCAGATACTGAAATAACCAAGGCAGCATGAGGTGTAACTGTTCTTCAAGATGAACATATAACTAGAAGCCAAAATAGTAAATCTTTTCCATGTATTCAACTATAGGGTCAAAAAACACATGGTTAGTTTGATGATTCTCAAAACTTTCTGGTTGTGCAAACTGATCTTCAATAACAGTGTATTCTTCCTCAATCATGAAAGATAAGGGAAGTAACATCCTCTCCTTGTGTTCTGCCACATAAATCTTTTGAAAAGTATGACCATGATCATGAAGACTATATGATTGAAATTGACCTTGTAAACCTTCAATGTCCTTAGCAACTTCATCCAAAAATTTCATCTTATCTTTTGTCTTGCACTAAAATGATTTCAGATAAGAAGACAAGGACAAAGAAAAATTTTCATCTATTTCTTCATTAATATGATCATCATTCCATTGTTTGAAACCTTGAATTGAAGGGGAGTTTGCCACCAAATCTGATCTATCTATCCATTCCTCCAAAAACATAAACCAAAAATCTTCAAATGACTTAATATATTTGGCAGGAAAGCTTTCAATCAACTGTTTACATTTCCCTTGAAATGAATCATAGAACAACATAATGCAAACATCCTCATGTTTGACTCTAAGAAGCTCAGTAAAATCACAGAAATCTGATATATGCTTCAAAGTTAAACTCAAATCTTCTCCATTGAATTTTGGACCATTCCTTAGAAAATATGTATCCTTGGGAAAATGATTTGGGAAACCATGAATTCCTGAAAAATTTATGCATGCATACCCTGAAATAAGAATGATAGCATCTGAGTTCTTCATAACTCCAGTGGAATCACCATGAATCTATGAATTTCAAATTCTTCAACAATGGAGTCACCAAGGCAGTTTTGCAACCTCGAAAGATTTCTGAGCTCCTGCTACCTTCAGAAGTTCAGCTTCTTGATTTTGGGAATGATTAATCTTCGGCTCCCGGCAGATGCACCAAAATGTTATCACAAAACCTTGACCTGATTAGGCTGCTGATTAGGAAGGCCTTGTGTAACTCTTCCAAACCTACTTTTGGCTGAGGCTTAGCCTCCTCAACCTGAGAGGGCTCTCTCACTGGATTAAAGATTTTACTTTGAAGATTAGATGGCTAACTCTATGGAAAATTCGAACAACAATATATAAATGGTTGTCAATTTTCAAAGAAAGAAGCACATTGTGTTATTGTATGTGACTGCATGTTTTCAGGTTAATACAAAGAGTTGCTTTCACTACTCAGGATTCAGAAAGGGTTTCAATGATTGATTTTCCTCATGGCATCCTTCATATACTTACTTGCAGTGGTATAGACACATGTTACTTAGAATTCATTTGATGATGCTCTAACTTCCTTCATGTGTTTGTAGGCTGTGTTCCTTACATAATATCTCTATTTTGCTTCTATGTTAAAACCCTCTATGCCCTGACTTCCATGTGAAATTGATCTTGTTGTTGTACTGAAACACACTTTGACTCCATAGCCCAATGGAAGCTTGTTTATTGATATTTCAACCATTTATATATTGTTGTTCGAATTTTCCATAGAGTTAGCCATCTAATCTTCAAAGTAAAATCTTTAATCCAGTGAGAGAGCCCTCTCAGGTTGAGGAGGCTAAGCCTCAGCCAAAAGTAGGTTTGAAAGAGTTACACAAGGCCTTCCTAATCAGTATCCTAATCAGGTCAAGGTTTTGTGATAACAAGTGTGATCATTGTCAATACTACATCGAGCTATGTTATAAAGATCCATGGGTAGTATGTTTTCTTTTCAATGATTTTTCTGAGGTATAGGTGTGGTTGAACACTGAGGAAGGTGTTCCCAAGAGGGAGGTTTCTGTAATAGCCCTAGCCCTAGTGCAAATTTCATGTAAAAAAAGTTAATAAAGGCAAAAATAATAACCACGATTGATGGGACACATATTCCAAGCTGAATGTTGGGCAAGACATCCTAGTTTGGATGTTCATTGGTTTATTATGGCTAAGGAAATTGGCAATGGCAATGGAAAATGATTTGGAAAGGAAAAATGGAATTTTTGGCACATTAATAAAGGAAATTAGGAGAAAAGGAAGGTGAAAGGTCTTAGGATGCATGTGAGGAGGGAAATGAAGGAAAATAATGGAAAATGAAGACAGTGGAGGCCTAATTGATAAAAAGGCTTCAAAGGATCATTTTGTAACCTTTTTTCAGTTCAGTTCTAGAGCTCTCCCATTATTCTCTCTCTCTCTCTCACTCTTGGACACTTAGATTTTTCTTGGAGCACCTAGACATTGGATCAAGAAAGGCAAAGAAGGGAAGAGTAAGGAAGGAGAAAGCAAGGAAGAGCAAGATCAAGTAGCTACATCAGGATTCTTTGCAGGTATCGATTTGCATGTGTGTTTTCCCTATTAGATTTGGCATGCATGGTATTGCATGTGGTTCTTTGCAGTTACGGTATGGGTTTTTCCAGGTGTAGTAGTGTTTTCAGCCTAGCCTTTCCATTTCTGAATAGTCATGGTGTGATGGGGTTCTCATGTTTTGGTTGAGATGGATTGTCGGATGTATTCGAAGTTAAGTGAGGTGGATCTCTAAATAATAGAACACATGGCCTAGTAACCCTTGAACCGGACTGCGAGTTGCGGTAAAGCCATATTTCGTGTTGCCTCGGTGGGCCTAGGAATCCTTGACTAGTGAATGGCACAATATATGGTAAAGCCTAGAGCTGGTTGCTCTCCACCAGGCCTAATAATCCCAGCATGGGATATGCGGTAAAGCCTGGAGAGTGGGTCTCGGTTTAGGGCCTAGTCATCCAGTGTAGATTGCGATAAAGCTTAAGAGATTAGGAGACATGAAAATTTCTCACAATGTAGGTGGAGAAATCCAGTGGCATCCATGCTTGTTTTGGCCTAGTGATCTAGTGGAGATCGTGGTAAAGCCTGTCATTACATGTTTATTTTTTAGCCTAGTGATCTGGGATGGATTACGGTAAAGCATGGTTTCTATTGATGAGGGTGAGGTGGTTTAGCCTTGAGATGCCCTGATTGGTTCTAATAGTTTGAGTTCCACACTCATGCTTGGAATATGGAATGGGGGTTAATGGTTGAAGACAGAATTGGCTCAACGATTCTATGGTCGGGTGGAACATGGTAGTCCCGTCCCGGTTTGGATTTTGCATTCATTAATAAGAGGTTCTTTCCTTGACATCTTGTGTGTGAATGTACTGGTTTATATGTGTATTAAATGATGATGTGTCCTTGGTATTTATGTTGTTATTATGTTGGTTATAAGCATGTATTATGATAATGATGATGTATGGATCTCCTCATGTTTTGATTTGTAAATGAATGAATAATGTATCTATCACCTAATAGATGATAATGCAGCTAATGATATAAGGGAATAATGCTTCTTAGTGATTCTCAGATAATTATGAGACCCCTATGCTCAGATATGTTGTTTACACCTATAGATTACACATTTGTGACATTTTAGACCAAATTCCTATCATGCTTAGTAGGGGTCCAGTCTAGACCTTGTCATTGTTTTTGCAAATGCATCATTGTTATGTTGTGTAAATTCATTTCTGAAAGTTTCATTGAGTTCTGGGCAATGACCTAGGCTTTGGGCCTGAAAGAGTGGCACAAATCCCTGAGTCGTGGGCATGGGTCTGATGATAAAAGTCCCTAAACACATGCATAACCATGTTGTGGGAGCATCTGGATCCTCCTGGACGCATGTTTGTCCATATCAAAGGAGCATCTGAGGGTTTAGTGGTATAAAACTTCATTTGGTCTCAAGGGCTAGTTACTTGAGTGGTTGGGTTGGCTCTTGGGATTTTCTTTTCTTCCTTCAGGTCACCTAGGAGGTTGAATCCCATTATAGTGGCCTCTCGTCACTTTTTTACCCTGGTTGGTCGGTTACTTATGTAGATGTGGGGTGAGGGTGTTACAGAAATATTCTATTGTAGGAATCTGAACATTCTCTCCTTGATCTTCAACCAAAGGAGGCTCATACAATCTCAAGTTCTCTTCACCTTGAGGCTTTTCTTTGTGGATGTAAAGCCTCACTTCATCTCCAACTTGGAAGTTGTGGTCAACATGATACTTATCATGTCTAGCCTTGCACTTGGGTTAACTATTCATCGAATGTTCTTGTACCATCCGATTCACCAACTGAATCTGTAATGGTTGATTAAGATCTGACACAAAAATTGATGTTGTACTGATTTTACCTTTCAATGCATTGAAGGTTTTATGTTGCTTTCCTCCCCATTGAGAGACATGTTTCACCCTTCTCAAAGCACTCAATGAAGCTAGATTTGTCTTGAAAGTGGTTTTCCATGTATCACTTTCAGCAAGTTTGATGGTAACCACTTCACAAGTTCAACTTAGTCAAATAAACAATGTACTTCAATTGATTCAACCAAACATAAATGTGAGGAAGAGGATAATGATTATTTACCGTGATTTTGTTGAAAGCTCCAAAATCTACACACGGTGATAGCCATTGCCATGTACCATTCTTCTTCAGAGCCAAGACATTAGAAGACCCACAAGGAGATGTACTAGACCTAATGACCCCTTTGTTAAGTAGATATTGCATTTGTTTCTTGATCCCTGCATTCTCTTACACTGACAACTTGTACAGACCAATGGTCAAAAGTGATGCATCCTGTTGCAATTGAACTTCATGTTGGTTTCCTCTTTTAGGAGGAAACACATCAGACTCCTAAAACATCTTATCACATGTGTTAACAGCATCAAATAAATCATGTTTATTTTTACGTCACACCCTTGGAAAGCTTCAAATTCCTCAACATATTTGTGTTTTATCATTAACAATGCAAAATTTGTGACTAGCATTTACAAGCCTCTTCATTTGTCCACCATTCACAAGAGACAAATTCATTTCCTTGTGATGTGCTCTAACAATATACTCAATCCCATCCTTAAACAAATGATAATTGTTCTCATGGTGATAAAATATGGCTTTCATATCATATAAGTATGGAATTCCCAAAACAATACCACATATGTCTAGTGGAACAACATCAAGCTCTACCTCATCATTAAAGTTTGCAGTGATGGTGAATTTCAGTTTGTAATTTCTTGCCACTTGCAATTTGGTATTGTCACATACCCAACCAAAAGGATAAGGTTTAGGATGAGTAATGGTTTCCAAGTTTAGTTTCTTGATAATGGATTCTAAAATAAGCTTGGTTTGGGATCCACTATCAAACAAAGTATCTAGTTTTTCATGTTTTGATATGACTCTAATATTGAAAATCTCAATTCTTTTTTTTTCATTTTGAGTTTAAATGGGCTTGCTAGAGTAACTAATACTTGCAATAGAATCTTTACCTTTCAATCCCATGGCTATGAATTTGGTCTCATCTCTAGAATCGGATCTTAGATCTTTTTGAGTTGTTGCAACAGTTTTTTATTTCTCCCTCTTTGGTCTCATTTCTGTATGAAGTTTCCAGTAATGATCTTCATCGTGTCCTTTTCTTGAATATTGTTTACAGGTAATCTTTTTGCCCTCTTTCTTGATGGTAGCATTCTTTTTGTCTTTGCCTTTAAAGTTAACCTTTCCTTTTTCTCCGGACTTAAATGTCTTCTCACTAATCTCTTCAAAAAAATTCTTCCCTTTTGCTTCTAAATGTGTAGTCTGTACACATACTTCATCTAGCTTTGTAGGGTTAAGCATAAGGATTGTATGCCTCAAGTAACTATGTAAAACACCTATGTATTTAAGGAGAGTGTCTTGACAGGATAAATATACACCCAAAATGAGAGCTCTTCTTCTAAAATATTGGGTATAAATTTGAACACTCATACCTTTTTCTTTTCTAAAGTTTTTCCAATCCATTATTTATTTATGCATATAAGCTAATGGATAAAATTGTCTCCTTAATGCAGCGATGAAATCATTCCAAGAAGAAATTATCTTACCTCTTTTCTTCAAACCCTCTTGAGTTTTGGCCTCCCACCATATGAGAGTTGCACTTTCCAAATGAAGATAAGCAAGTTGGATCTTAGTGGAATCATCATCAATTTGTTGAATCCTGCAATATACTTCAAGCTGACAAACCCAATTATCCAATTTCTCACCATTTACTTCCCCACTGTACATAGGAAATTCAAATTTGACATCAAAATTTAACAATGGTGTTTTAACATGTCATTTTGGAGTTATTGGAGGAGTATGTGAAGGGGTAGAAGTGGAGGAGCATGAAGGTGAAGATGGAGGTGAAGGAGGAGAAAAGGTGGAGGTAGAGGTGGTGGTTTACTTCCATTTCCTCCATTGCCTTTTGGAGGATTTGAGCTCTCTCCTTTCAACCTTGTGTTCCTCTCTTCAAATAGAACTTTCACCATTTCAAACATTTCAAAGAAAGTTTTTCTTAAAATTCTCTCATCCTCAGACATCATCTCATGTCCTTCTTCATGTGCCATGACTGGTGAAGTTTGAGGTATGTGTGGCTTCCTTGAACCTACATGAGGGTTTGGCTCTTCAATCACTCCTTCTCCTCTTTGAGCTTCAACCTTGTAAGCATCATAAAACACTTGCAAACAAAATCAAACCTTCAAAATAACCTTGACCCATGATACCAAATTGATTTGTATTACAAACTTGAAGGTTTATGGAAAATTTGCAAGTAAATTTGTATGTCTTTTAGGCAATGTATCAGTTTTAAAAAATACAGTTAATGGTTTTTAAACTCAGTTTGCAGCACAAGAACAGAGACAAATATAGCATAAACAGCAACATAAGACAACAAAATGATAAAGGAGTTCACCCCTCATGGGCTACATCTCTTGGTCCAGCTTCCAATGTTGGGCCTCTTTCATTAAGTTCTCAAATCTATGATTTCGTGGATTTATAGTGCTCAGAATGCAAAAATAATGTCTCCAATGGCTCTAGAAGACCCAAAAGCCCCAAGCTAGGCTCTTGTTGGGTTCAAATTGGCCAAAAAATTACAAATTTATGGCTCGGAGAATTTTTGTTGCTCACTAATCTACAAACTTCCCATTGTCTAACCATCCTATGCTTTTTTCCATTCTAGAGACCGAGAAGCACTAAATTCGCCTGGCGCCAAAGAGATTCGAGCTAAAACGGGTGCATTCTGTTGGACGGTTAGTTTGACAGCTAACGCATAAGTGCCTAATTTTGCGCTCCCACGCCTAGTCCTATTGGCATGTGTGGCTAAGGACCGAGCTAACCGCACCCTTGCCACTACACACTTTGCTCAACGGGTGTGGCCATATTAAATCCCATGAGGTCAAGGGTTGGGCTAATAACCTGCCCCCTCCAGGTTGGCTCCTCCATTTGCGTCGTCGGTTCCACGTATACCCATATGACCAGGGTCTGGCCCTTTATTTCTACACCCATCCCTTAGCGCCCATCTGACTCTACCCACAGTTTGCTGCATTGGCATATGTCCTGGGATAGGGCTCTAACCCAGCCCCTCTCACCTGTCAACACTGAAATCCCTCCACTTTAGTCTTGTGCAAAGATTTGTGACCATGGGTTGGGGATAAAACCTGGGATTCTAGTTCTCAGCTCCCATGCGGTCGCATGGGGTGTTAGGTTACTGGGAGCTAGGGGCTTAGCCCCAGCCCCTTCCCCCAATGTGGAAACGATTAAAGTTTAAATAGGGGTCTCCGATTATGGTTAATAAGTAACACCACGGGTACAAAGGTAGAGTGTTATGTTGTTAGAGTTGATTCATGGTTCGATCCTGCCTGGGCCTCTATTTGACCATACCAAAATTTTACACTGCTGGGGGGGGGGGGTCCCA